>CAKNXH010062961.1:40014-50498 GCA_932178445.1 Andricus quercusramuli | reverse complement strand
GAGTGTAAAAACTTGCATCGGCCTTTTTGGCCTCTGGTGTAAACAAGTCACTGAATATCATAATTGTTGTTTACAATGCAATCTTGAGTGTAAAAACCTGCACTGACCTTTTTGGCCTCTGGTATAAACAAGTCACTGAATATCATAATTGTTTGTTTACAATGCAATCCTGAGTGTTAAAACCTGCACTGACCTTTTGGCGTCTGGTATAAACAAGTCACTGAAAATCATAATTGTTTGTTTACAATGCAATCCTGAGTGTTAAAACCTGCATTGGCCTTTTTGGCCTCTGGTGTAAATAAGTCACTGAATATTATGATTGTTTGTTTACAGTGTAATCCCAAGTGTAAAACGCTCCCGATTAACTGATCACTGATCCTTATCATTTTCAGGAAGAGAGAAGCTGCCGGCCGACTATGGGGATCGGGGGTGGCGTTGTTGCTGCAAGAGGGGGAAACCTGCATACAGTTGAGGCGCCTGCTAACATGGCCAGTATCACGCCGACAGCGCGCGAAGCAACACGGGGAAGTGTCGTTGCGTCCCGTCAGCTGAAAAGTCAAAAGTCCTCCACTATCAATAAAGATGACCCCTCAGCCTCCAGAGATGACCTCGAGTCGTCTCGAATTTTCGAAAGCATAAAACCCACTCGTCCCACCACTTCCGGTGGTACCGACACCGCCACTGACAAGTTCAAGGGCACCGTGGATTCCCTCCTCAAGGCCACCGAAACCACCCAAGGTCGATCTAGTGAAAAGCCCCTCCTGAAAAGTGAAAAATCCAAAATTCCCATCGACCTTGGGAAACCCCAACCCTCGGAGAAGATGAAATCCGTCCAGGATTCGGTCTACAAGCACGAGGCTTCCAAATCCAAAATCAGCCACGAACCTTTGGCTTACAGTGGTTACAAGGTGGAGAATATCAAGTATTATGGAGAACTGAAAGGCTATGATTTTAAGTCTTATGGGAATATTGACAAACCGGCAGGTTCGGCCCATGAAAAAAGTCATCAGCACTCTTCTTCCGAGAAGGGATACCAAGTTGACAAGTGCCAGGCCAACAAGGCCCTTCAGGGTTACGCGAAGGGTGGCCAGTCGGAGAAAAGTGTTTATAGTGAAAAGTATGGTGATCATTATTATGTTAGGGGGTCCCATGGGAAGCCCCAGAACCCCTATCAAGTGTACCAGGAGACCAAGTACTCATATAACGTGAGTGGGACACCAGGAACACCAGCACAGGCGAGCGCAGCCGCAGCTTTCTTTGCAAGGTGAGTCACTTGGATCTGATTTTGGATTAGGTATTTCGGGAGACGGTGCTTTCGCATAGTTTCTCATAGTTTATGATGATTCGTGTTTTCTTAGGTTAGGCAGCTTTGGAAAATAGAGGATTATACATGATTTGATGTGCCGACCAGTTGTAGAATGTGAGAATGTGAGAATCACAGATTCTTTCGTGATCATTGTCATTTGGCTAGTAATTATCGTGACCACAGTCACCAAAACTGTAACCTAACAAAAAAGTTTTTTTTTTTAAGAAATTTTTTTTTAAGCTCCTTCATTGAGCTATATTTAAATTTAATGTGTATCTATTTGCGATAAAAAAACACGCTACGAGCGAACGGAAACATAGGGAGAAACAAGATGCCAATAAAAATAGATTATGGTAAATGTAATTGTCTTCTATGAGAAAATGTCGCAGTAGACAATTTGTTTTTAAAATTTATTTTTGATGCTTGAGTTATTTCTGTTCTTTAATTTCTCTATAAGATCGTTAGTAATAAAATCTACTTCTTCCTAAGTCAGCTTTTGTCGTGAAAAAATCAGATTCTTTTGTGATCATTGTCATTTGACTAGTAATTATCGTAACCCAACTCAACAAAACTGTAACCTAAAAAAAGTCTTGTTTTAAGAAAGTTTTTTTTAAGCTCCTTCATTTGAGCTATATTCAAAAACTGTTTATGAAAATAAACAATGCGAAATATTTTTCGCTTGATCCAATAGCGAGCATCATCAGCTGGTAATAGTTTTTTCTGTCCGAAGTATATAAAAAACAACCATCTGTTCCTCAAAACACTCGTGTCTTTAGCGAAGTTTTGAAGGTCCTATAAGATGTGCAAAACATGATCTATTTTTAAAAAGAGCAGAAAAGTTGGTAAAGTGTGGAGTACTTACATACCGTTTCACAGATAGAATTTTTAGGATTTTTAATGACTTTGTTCCAAGATCCTAATTTAAAATTCGTTTTTAACAAAGTCAGAAATTTTTTAATTTTTAACACTTCAAGTTTGAATTCACTTATTTTTATAATTTCCAATTCAAGATTATATCATTTTCAACGTTTTCAGAATAGTTAAACTCTGAAGGTTCACAAATTGAAAATTTCTCAATTTTGAACGGTAAGAATGAAGTAATTTTTTTTACATCATTATCATTTTTGTTGTAAGAAAATCTGTCATTTTGAAAAAAATTCACTTTGAAATTCACTTTATACTTCATGATATGATACTTATAATATGCTTATCTCTTTTAAAATTTCTGTAATTTAAATTTAAAATGGTACTTTCAAATGCGTAATTCAAAAACAGTTTAATTTTTGAGATCATAAAATTCAATTTTTTTTGCTTCCAAAGCTTAAATTCAAAAATATTTGGATTGAAAATTTTTACATTATTTGAATTGTATAATTTTAGATTTAAATATTCTAAATTTGTTTGGTTTCAATTTTAAACGTACATTGTTTTGTTTTTTAAAGTCTTTAAAACCGTAGAATATCAAGTTAAAAGACTTGATAGTTGTATAATTGTCAGTTTAAAGGATTTGTAGTTCAAATTTCTTGAATTAAATGCCGCCAGAATAAATTCAAAACAGTCAAAAATGAAGCATTGAAAATTGAATTATATTTTTTATTTGAATATGTTCCATAATGAACATTTCAGAAACAGTTTAAAATAAAACCAATACCTTCTCATTAGGATGAGAATGTAAATACAATTTCCAATTTAAAATATTGAAATCGTATATAACAATCTTGTTTTGCATTATTTTGATCAATTTATAATTTTCAATGTTATATCCTAAATATCTCTATGTTTAATTGAAGATTTTTTGAATGAATCGTTTAAAATTGAAAAATATTTTATTGTATAATTTCAAGAATGAAAAATAATTCTAAATAAACGGTTAAAAAACAAACTATCTGAAAGTGAAAAGTTAAAATTTTGTTGCTTAAAATCAAAGTAGATCGAAATTAAACTATCTGAAATCGATTACTCAGTAATAATTGAATAATTTATTTTAATTTTGCAATTACAATTGAAAACGTTGAATTTTGAAAAGCGTAATAATAAATAAATATTATTGATATTCAAATGATTTAAATTTACTTAAAATAATTGAAATTTTATGGGGTTTAACAAAAGTATAAAAGAGCTTTGATATCATAATTATTAAACATTTTCCAGTTTTAAATAATTAAGTTCGGATTCGTGTAATTTTCAACGGTCCTTAGTAGAAATTTTTTAATTTTTGTCATTTAAAATTACTTTTTACCATGAACTTTTTTAAAAATAATTCAATTTCAAAGGTTTATAATTGAAAATTTTTAATGATAAAAATGACGTTCTATTCATTTTTTGATATTAGAAAAAAAATTCGTAGTAACAATTTAAAATTCTGGGATTTCAGAAGCTTCGACTTTAAAACATTCAAGTTAGTTTTAAATTAAATTTTTTTTATTTTAATTGCTTCGAATTGAAAATTATTCAAATATAAAAGTTTCCAATATTAAGTTATTTAATTTTGAGCGCTTTTAATTTAAAATAATACAGTTTTAATTTCTTTAAGTTTTAAATAATCGATTTTCCAATATTCTAATCTACAAATATTTAATTTTCAATATTTTGAAATTGTCTTATTTACGAAATTTGTTTCTGAAATAATTCAATTTCGCTATTCTTCAATTTAAAATAAATTTGTTAAATTTTGAACGCTTTGAATTAGAAATAATACGATTGCAAATACATCGAAAGACTGGAAAGGAAAAAATAAAATATTTAATTAATTTTTTTTAATAATCATTTACTAAAATATACGAAAAAGAAATAAAAATCTTGTTTAAAAAAAATTAAATATGTAGTTTAGAAGATTGGAGGATGAGAGGATTATGTTGATGAAACCGAAATTGATGAATAAAGTTTTGAGACTATAGTTGATCACTTCAAATTATGAGTCAAAAATTTATGACGTAATGATGGGTTTCAAATTGATTACAAGGATTTGAAATTGAGTTTATAGCTTCAGGAAATTAGATGATAATTTTAAAATTAAATTTAGTAAATGAAGACAAGCCCTTTTTCTTTTGAACCCTTTCATAATTTTTTTAATGCTTTTGAAAATAAAGATTTAAAAAACAACTTTATATTGTATTTTCCGAATTAAAAATGATTTTCATACAAAATTAAACGGTAAGAAACAATTCTCTATCAAATAATATAAAAAATTCTAATTAGAGATATTACTGAACCGATTGATTAAATTATATACATTAGTGATATTTTTTTTAACCATGTAGATTATTTCAGGCTATTAAACCAAGATTTGTTAAACATTCGTTTCTTGAATTATTATTATTTTTTGAATCAAAACTAGTATCTATTTGCGATAAAAAACATGCTACAAGCGAGCGGAAACATAGGAAGAAACGAGATGGCAAAAATAGATTATGGTGAATGTAATTGTCTTCTATGAGAAAATGCCGCAGTTGACAATTTATTTGAAACTTTATTTTTAATAATTGAGTTATTTATGTTCATTAATTTGTTTATAAGATCGTTTGTAATAAGATCTACTTCTTAACAAGTCAGCTTTTTGTCGTAAGAAAATCACAGATTCTTTCGTGATCATTGTCATTTGACTAGTAATTATCGTAGCCTCACTCACCAAAACTGTAATCCAACAAAAAAGTCTTGTTTCAAGGAAATTGTTTTTTTCAAAACCTGAAGTTAAAAATTGAAAGTAAATGAATCTAATCCCATGATAAAAAATGGAAACAGATATAATTGTCTGTTGTGTGGAAAGCGAAGGGTTAGGACTTAGAAGCTCTTGGACTTGGATGCGAAAGTGAAAACCACGTCAAAGGAAGGGATTATGAATTCCAGTAGAGCAAGGGATGGCAGAAATTCACGAAAGTCCCTTTGACTAAGTTCTAGCCTCTTTTGGTCCCGCAATCCTGCCTACTCTTTCACGTAAAAGATATAGACAGACACATAGAGACATTCAATCCAAGTAAGAGTTAAAAAAGATGGCGAGATGCTACTCAAAAATAAACATTATCAACACGAAACTTCGACACTTTTGATAATTAACATGTGTAATCTCCCACATATTCTCATAAAAAGCAAACATAAAAAATTCACATTTCATTTAATGAGAAACGTAATTACAAAAGTCTAATTCCGTCAGAAAATAAATTATATCAAAATTCTCGTCTCAAGTAATTTCATTTGGAAATCTCTTTCACCAAATTAATTTGATACATCAGATTATTCCAATAATCGTCCATTACTTTCTGCAATTATGATGAAAGGGAATTTAATTGAAATTTGCTCAAATTTGAGTATCTACCAAAATTGATTAAAGAGATTGATACCGAGCCACAGTACATTC
The DNA here is from genome assembly GCA_932178445.1 of Andricus quercusramuli. NCBI lineage: Eukaryota > Metazoa > Arthropoda > Insecta > Hymenoptera > Cynipidae > Andricus > Andricus quercusramuli. Next base: position 44,838 of record CAKNXH010062961.1, on the reverse strand, counting down.
TGGGATATCAAATCGTTGATTTTCAGTCTGATTATCAACTTCAGATCAAAATCTCATTTCTCTATTGAGTGGCAATTTTTATCATTTTTATCGAATGTCGTAGGTTATTCGTGAATGAAGTAAAATTTTCAAAACAAGAAATGCTTTACAGGATTTTGAATTTCAGGATGAGAGAAAAATTCCAATTTTTCTATATTGGGCTATAAATCTTTGTGGCTCTGGACATTATTTTTGTCTTGGTATGATTTTTCAAAAAATAGTTTAATCAAATAGATCAATTTTTAACCAAAAGGGGATAGTTGAATTTTCATTTAAACAATTAATTTACACGATAAAATAATGTGTTAACAAAGGAGTTCAATTTTCTACTAAAAAAGACAAAATTTTCAAAAAAACATAGTTAAATGCAACAGATTAATAATCACCTAAATAGTTTTTGTATTTTGAAACAAAAAATATATAATTTCTAGAAAAAATATGAATTTTTAAACAAAAAAGATGAATTTTCAACCAAGAAAGATACTTCAGTCAAGAGAGGGAAAATCCCAAACTATTGAATTTGTAGCCCAAAAATGTTAATTTTCAACAAAAAAGTACATTTTTAACCCAAAAAGACGAATGTTCAACAAATAAAGAAAATTTTTCCTAGCAAAATTGTTGAATTTTCAACAAAATAGTACGAATTTAAGCTAAATGGAATAGTTAAAATGTTGGTTTCGAAAAATTAATTTTCTATCAAAAAGCAAATTTTCCACAAAATAGATTTTCACTCAAAAAGACGAATTTTCAAATATAATCATGAAGCTTAAACAAAACCAAAAAATTTTCAACAAAAGAGTTGAAAAAAAAAAAATATATTTTCAACCCAAAAGATCAATCTTCTATCGAAAAACGGGAATTTTCGACGAAATACTTAAATTTTCAACTAGAAATTATAAACTTTCAACTTGATAGTTGTATTTTCTACCAATTTTCAACCAAAATTTCAATAGGTTTATTTTAAAAAATTATGTTCCAAGAAAAAAAGAATTTACAACAAAATATTGAAATTTTAAACCAAAGTGAGGAATTTTCAAACTAAAATTCGAAATCTTTAACAAGAACAAAGAAACGAATTTTTATCAAAGGAATTTAACTTTCAACTAAGTAGTTGAAAAATATTTTTATTTTAAATCAGTAGCAGTTGAAGTTTACAAAAAAATTTTCAACCAAGTAGTTGCATTTTCGTTTTTCAATAAAAAAAAAAGTATTTGAGTGAATTCTTAACTGAGACAGATTCATTTGACAAGAAAAAAATTCCAAGAAAGTAGCTTAACCTTTAACCAAATAGTTAATATTTCAACAATCAAAGATAAATTCTCAACAAAAAAATCAAAAGTTGATATTTCAGCCATAGAATATTCCAATTTTAAATAAAAAGTATTTAAATTCAACCAAAGAAGACGAATTTTTAACCAAATGGATAAAAATTAAACAAATAATTGAGTTTGCAACTGCAAAATTTAATTTAGAACCAAATTGTCAAATTTTCAACCCAAGAAGACGATTTTTCAACAAAATCGGTGAACTTTTAGCCTAAAAGAATGACTTTCTATCAAAATGTTTGAATTTTCAACACAAAAAAATAAGCTTATTGACCAAAAAGTAGTATTTCAATTTTCAATGAATTTTCAATGAAAATGATGAATCTTCAACAGGAATAGTTAAACTTTTTAGGTGAAAAAAATAATGTTTTCCAAAAAATATTAATATTCTAGAAGATTAACAACTTCCTGGGACCAACAAAAAATATTTTAGAAAACGCATTTCAGGACGGGAGAAAGATTCAAAAAATCTTATATTGGGCAATAAATATCTATGGTTGCATTACAGAACTAGATAACCAAAATTGTTTCAAAATTGTATTGTTTGATACGATTTTTTTCTAATTTGTTAGAAACATAAGTTACAATTTAGTTATAATTTTAACGTAGTAACTATTTTTTAAAGCTTAAAACATTTGATATCTTAGGAATTATTATCATTTATTAAAACAAAAAATATTATTTTTGTCGGATTTGTAGCAAAACAATGTCTGTCATACTGTGATATTGCGATCTTCAATTTCGATTTTCTCCTAACAGAATAATGTTTTTCGATCAAAAAGTTTCAGTTTTTATTTCGAAAGCATGATTCTATTTCATCTTTCATCTGTATATTGATTTCTTCTATCGCAATCCGCAGTTAAGCCTGATCCAATTTTCATGTTAGTGTCACTTTGAAATTGTCAACTTTCACATCCATTTCCTGGAACATGGTTCACTCTTTTTGATCAAACATTTTTGGTATCAGTTCAACAACACTTCCTCTCGAAAGTGGACATTTTTTTATCTTTGAATAGTGATTTTGATTTTACAGAATGTTTTTTCTTTTTAATTCTCATTTTGTTTCTTATCAAGTTCTGTTCTGCTATTCTCCAATCGATTTTGAGAATCGGATCATTCTGATGCACAATTTGCTAATAAAATTAATCAACTGACACTTGCTGTAAGAGTCTGTTAAATTTCCACGGAGAAATTGTTTCTAATAAGCAAAAAAGGAAGGAAATTAAGAGAGCTTGTTCCAGAAAAGTTTTCTTAAATAGCCGTTTACTCGCGAAAGTAGGTGAAAATTGGAGAAAAGTTTGTCAAGTTTGTGGACTTTTGTCATCGAATTTGTCGTTTCTTAAATACAAGTTGTTGACTCGTTCTTTAAGTAAGACTAATCCCTTGCACGGGAGAGTCAAGTAATAAATTCCCAGCCGGCAATAAAAACTCGGGAAGGGCTCTGCCCAAGTCAAACTTCGTTAGGAGCCTCGAGGAAGACTTTTGCAGATCTTGTTAAAGCTTCCCTGGAAGCAACTCAAAAGATCCGGATATCAAAAGCTGCAACTCCTAATGATCAGGTTTTTTATTGTAAAATAAAAAATGACCCAAAAGTTACTCTTGCTCATCATGTGTTGCGATTTTATTTCTTCATTTAGAATTTCTTCCACAACCTGATGGGTTTTAAACTTTTTAATTTAAATAAACTCTGAAGACGATATCTAAAAATCTGTTGATCTACTGATAACCACATCATCTTGGGATGTTGTAGTTATGATTGATTTTCAAAATTTTGTTATGGATTTTACAGAAAATTGTCAAATGTCCACGTTTTGAGACCGCCTGGACCCAAAAAACAGGTTTTTACAAAATGTCCGTCTGTCTGTTTGTCTGTCTGTTTGTCTGTCTGTTTGTCTGTCTGTTTGTCTATCTGTTTGTCTGTCTGTCTGTCTGTTTGTCTATCTGTTTGTTTGTCTGTCTGTCTGTCTGTTTGTCTGTCTGTCTGTTTGTCTGTCTGTTTGTCTGTAGATTTTTAGTTTGTTAGCACGATAACTTTCAATAAAATTATCATATTCGATTAGGCTTTGGTATGCTTTTTAAGTGTCCTAAAATGAAGGTTAAATTCATTAGCCATCCATTTCGGATAAGAATTAAAAAAGTTAGCACATTTTGAAAATTTTTGAGAACACTTTTTTGAACTGATTGATAAATTAATTTAATGATTAAATGATTCTGTCAAAGTCTGTCTGTCTGTTATTCTAAAGGAAAAACTTTAAGAGACCGAGCGTAAAGCGCGAGGTGAATACATTATCGATGACTCATCAGTTTAGTTGAAAATCTTTTTTTTTTTTTTTTGTTCAAAATATAACTACTTTTGTTAAAAATTTTTATCCCTTCCTAACTCAAAATTTAACTATTCCATTTTTGATTGAACGTTTATCTTCTTTAATTAAAAATTCATTTATTTAGTTGAAAATGTCTCTGCTTTGTTGAAACTTTGTCTTTTGTGGTAGAAAATTAATCTTTTTGGTGACTAATTCACCTTTTTGGTTGAAAATTCGTTCATTTTGTTTAAAATTATCCTTTTTTTATAGGAAAATATTCTTTTTGGTAAAAAAATTTATTTCTTTGGTTGGATTTTTTAAAATTCTAAATTAATTTTCTGTACAAAAAATGTAATTGAATTTTTTGTCGAAAGTTTTTTTTCATAGACTTTTAATCTTTTTAGTAGAAAATTCATTGGTTGGGTGGAAAATTGAACTATTTCGTTGAAAATTTATTTTATTTAGTTGTAAACTTATTTCTCTAACTTAAAATTAAATTATTCTATTTTTTTGTTGAAAATTTGTCTCTTTTAGTTGAAAATTCATCTACTTTGTTGAAAATTTGTATTTTTTGGTAGAAAATTAATCTTCTTGGTGACTAATTCACCTTTTTGGTCGAAAATTCGTTCATTTTGTTTAAAATTATCCTTTTATAATAGGAAATTATTCTTTTTGGTAAAAAAATTAATTTCTTTGGTTGGATTTTTTTTTATTCTAAATTAATTTTTTGAAAAAAAATGTAACTGAATTTTTTCTTGAAAGTTTTTTTTTTATACTTTCAAAATTTGTAGTAGAAAATTCATTCGTTTGGTTGAAAATTTAACTATTTCGTTGAAAACTTATTTCTCTAACTTAAAATTAAATTATTCTATTTTTTTGTTGAAAATTTGTCTCTTTTAGTTGCAAATTCATCTCCTTTGTTGAAAATTTGTATTTTCTTGTGGAAAATTAATCTTTTTGGTGACTAATTCACCTTTTTGGTTGAAAATTCGTGCATTTTGTTTTAAATTATGCTTTTTTGATAGGAAATTATTCTTTTAGGTAAAAAATTAATTTCTTTGGTTGAATTTTTAAAAATTCTAAAGTAATTTTTTGAACAAAAAATGTAATTGAATTTTTTGTCGAAAGTTTTTTTTTTATAGACTTTCAGTATTTTT
>CAKNXH010062961.1:13484-37864 GCA_932178445.1 Andricus quercusramuli | reverse complement strand
AAATTTGTCTCTTTTAGTTGAAAATTCATCTACTTTGTTGAAAATTTGTATTTTTTGGTAGAAAATTAATCTTTTTGGTGACTAATTCACCTTTTTGGTTGAAAATTCGTGCATTTTGTTTTAAATTATGCTTTTTTGATCGAAAATTAATCTTTCTGGTAAAAAATTAATTTCTTTGGTTGGAATTTTTTTATTCTGAATCAATTTTTTGAACAAAAAATGTAACTGAATTTTTTTTCGAAAGTTTTTTTCATAGATTTTCGATATTTTTAGTAGAAAATTCATCTGTTTGGTTGAAAATTTATTTTATTTAGTTGTAAACTTATTTCTCTAACTTAAAATTAAATTATTCTATTTTTTTGTTGAAAATTTGTCTCTTTTAGTTGAAAATTCATCTACTTTGTTGAAAATTTTTATTTTCTGGTAGAAAATTAATCTTTTTGGTGAGTAATTCACCTTTTTGGTTAAAAATGCATGCATTTTTTCTTAAATTATCCTTTTTGTGATAGGAAATTATTCTTTTTGGTGAAAAATTAATTTCGTCGGTTGGATTGTTAAAAATTCTAAATTAATTTAAAAAAAAAAAGTAATTGAATTTTTTGTCGACATTTTTTTTTATAGACTTTCAATATTTTTAGAAGAAAATTCATTTGTTTGGTTGCAAATTTAACTATTACGTTAAAAATTTATTTTATTTTGTTGAAAACTTAGTTTTCTAAATTAAAATTAAACTATTCTATTTTTTTGTTGAAAATTTGTCTTTTTCAGTTAAAAATTAATCTTTCTGGTAAAAAATTAATTTCTTTGATTGAAGTTTTTTTATCCTAAATTTATTTTTTGAACAAAAAATTTAACTAAATTTTTTTTCGAAAGTTTTTTTATAGACTTTCGATATTTTTAGTAGAAAATTCATCTGGTTGAAAATTTAACTATTTAGTTGAAAACTTACTTTATTTAGTTGAAAACTTATTTCTCTAACTTAAAATTAAATTATTCTATTTTTTTCTTGAAAATTTGTCTCTTTTGGTTGAAAATTTGTATTTTCTGGTAGAAAATTAATCTTTTTGGTGACTAGTTCACCTTGTTGGTGACTAATTCACCTTTTTGGTTAAAAATGCATGCATTTTGTTTTAAATTATCCCTTTTGTGATAGGAAATTATTCTTTTTGGTAAAAAATTGATCTCTTTGGTTGGATTTTTAAAAATTCTAAATTAATTTTTTGAACAAAAAATGTAATTGAATTTTTGTCGAAAGTTTTTTTTCATAGACTTTCAATATTTTTATTAGACAATTCATTTGATCAGTTGAAAATTTATTTTATTTTATTGAAAACTTATTTTTCTAACTTAAAATTAAACTATTCTATTTTTTTGTTGAAAATTTGTCTTTTCCATTTGAAAATTCATCTACTTTGTTAAAAATTTTTGTCTTTTTTGTAGAAAATTAATCTTTCTGGTTGAAATTTCATTTCATCTGTTTGGTTGAAGATTTAACTATTTCATTAACAATGTATTCTATTTAGTTAAAAACTTATTTCTTCAACTTAAAATGACACTATTATATTTTATGTTGATTTTTTTCGTAGCAAATTAATCATTTGGGTAGAAAATTCAACTATTGAGGTACAAATTCCATTAAAAATTAAAATCTTTAGTTGAGAATTCATTTGCTAAAAATTGAGAATTAATTTTTTTTACTAAAAATTTTGACCATACCCTTTTGCGTCGACATTTTTTTTATGGGCATTTAATTTTGTCGATTGAAAATTCATATATTTAAACGAAAATTAAACTATTCCGTGGAAAATTTGTCTTTTTTTATATAAAATTCATCTTCTGTGTTGAAAATTCTACTTGTTAGTAAAAAAATTAATTTTTCTATTGAAGATGCATAATTTTAGTTAAAAATTAGTTTTTGTTGAAAATGAATTTTTAAATATAAAAATGTAGCTATTTCATTTTCGTTAGAAAATTGCTCTTTTTCAGTTGAAAATTCACTCATTTTGTTAGAAACTCGTCTGTTTTCATTTGAAAACTCAATTATTTTTATAGAAAATGCATACTTTTGGGTTGTAAATTAAACTTTTTTTTTTAATTCGTTTTCATGATCTAAAACCTCAAAATTTTTTATAAGATTTTTTCTTTATTGATTGATGAATCTTTCTTGGTTGAAAATTAAACTTTTTTGTTGAAAATTCGGATTTTTTGGTTTGATTCAAAAGATTTTTTTGATTGAAAATTGAAATATTTTTTGGTGAAAATATCAATTATTACACTTTTTGTTGAGAATTCATTTTTTATGAAGGTTTCATTACTTTAGTTGAAAATTTAACAATTTTATTAAAAATTCCATTCTCCTTCTCTGAAAATTAATTATTCCAGCCGAAAATTTGATAATAAAATTTTACATTAGTAAATCTTACATTTTTGTCAGTTGTATTATGCACACAAATGAGAAATAATCGAAAATGGTGCCATTCTTTTTGTAATAATTGGACAAAGACAACATTGATAGCCTGATAATGAAAAATTAGTTAAGAAAAATAATTTAAACATAAAGAAGAATAAAAAAAAATGAAGTGGAAAAAGGAAATAGGGAAGGTATTAATTCAACGAAACCAGTAACGAGCTTCCGAAGGAACGCAGTATGCAGAAAAAAATATAGAAGAATTTTTATTAAAAAAAAAAAAAAAATGAAACAGTGGAAAACCAGTAACGAGCACCACCAGATTAAAATGAAAACTGAAGTGTGACATAATTACCCGAGCATTGCAACACGTAAGCGAGCACGTCCGACATTATAATTACTAACTACTCTTTTACACGCGCGTTAACTTTACCGTCACCCTCGGTTCTTTGCGTAATTTTGCTTCCAGTCAATTTTTAATAATCGACCAACACGTTCCACTCATTAAGATTTCACGATACAGTTCTGATCATCTTTTATGGACGAGTTCTTTCGTAAAATGTATTATGGTTACCTTACTTAGAAAGGGGGTAATTATAGGGTCCTTTCCTTTCGAGATGAATCGATGATTGGTTCTTACTTTTTTTTTTTAATAATAATATTATGATGGATAATATGTACGATCGCCCATAGAAACGAAGGTTTTAAAAAAAATCAACATAAAAGAGAAATTTATAAAAAATGAAATACTGGAAAAAGGGTAAAGGAAATAGGGAATGTAGTAATGTAACCAAACCAATAAAGAGCGTCAGCAGAAACGAAGTCTGTGAAAAAATAAGTTAGAAATAACAAACTTGAATTTTTTTGCCCTGGGGCAGTTTCAGAGGGCAAATTTCAAGCTTTAAATCACAATATATTAGGTGGCGGCCCTGCGGACCTTACCTCAAAAGTCATTAGTTAATGTAATGATGTCCGACTGCAGTATCTCAAATCCTTCTTTTCGGACGCCACTGTGTTCATTAATGATTTTTTAGGTTAAGTCCGCAGGACCGCCATTTATTATTAAATTGTGTTTTGATGCTTAAAGTTCGCCCTTTGAAACTACCTTAGGACGGAAAAAAATTCAAGTTTGACCAAGAGTTACAATACATCAAAGTGAAGGCACCAAATTGATTTGTAGACCTAAATTAAACAAAAAGAAGAATTTGTATTTCAAAAAGTGTAATAGTATTTTCATGTAAGTGTAATAGTATTTTCAAAAAAAGTGTAAAAAAAAGTTCGTAATTTTTAGTTTCCAAAAATGTTTCACTAGTTAATGAAAGTAAAATTAGGCAGGTGTATTTCAGATACCAATTAAAAAATTTTCAAATTAATTGATTTATTTTAAACTAAAAATGTCTTTTCCACTATAAAAGATGGCTTTTTAACAAAATACTTAAATTTCCAACAAAATAATTAAATTTTTAACATAATAGTTGAATTTTCAACCTAAAACTATAAATTCCCAACAAAGGCTGTCATAGTTTATATTTCAATCAAAAAACATGAAATTTATTTAAAAAAAAGTTTTTTGAAACTAAACAGATGAATTTTCAACAAATAAAGATTTTTCATTGAATAAAGAAAATTTTACCTAAATTGTTGAACCTTCAAGCCAAAAGACGAATTTTCTCTACAAAAGTTGAATTTACAAACAAAAAATATGACTTCAGTAAACAATTATTTTTTCACGAAACTGATGCATTTTCACCCAACAAAAATGAAATTTTAAACCAAGAAAATTATTTTTGCTTTACCAAAAAAGGAGAATTTTCAAATAAAGGAGATCAATCTTAAAAAATGGAAAAGTTACATTTTTAGTTGAAAAATTAATTTTAAACAAAAAAAAAGACTTTTCCACTGAACAGTTATATTTTTAACCAAAGACATAAGCCTTCAATTAAAAAAATAAATTTTCAACAATGTTTCAAATAAAATAGTTGAACACTCAAACTAAGAAGAATAATTTTTAACCAAAAAGTTGCATTTTCATTGAAAAAAAGAAATTTCTCCCAAAGCAGATGAATTTATAAATCAAAAAGATAAATAAAAAAAACAGTTGAATTTTCTGTTAAAAAATATTCTAGATGTCTTTTCATAATCAAAATATGAATTTTCAATCCAAAAAGACGAATTTTCACCCAAATAGGATGACTTTTTAACAAAATTGTTGAATTCTCTACCCAATAGTTGCATTTTTATCAAAAATGTGAAATTTATCTTAAAGCAGATGAATTTTTATTTGAAAAAAAATTTAATATTTGAATTATCATCCAGAGAAGATTCCAGTTAACTTTTCAAGATAAAAATATAATTTTTTAAACAAAAAATATGTTTATACAAACAAAATTGAATTTTTCATACAAAAAGACGACATTTTTTAACCGAACGGGATGAATTTTCAACGAAATAGTTAAAATCTCTACCAAATAGTTGAATTTTTATCCAAGAAAGATGAAAATTAAACTAAAACAGATGAATTTTTAATGAAAAAAAGGACAATTTTTTTTTTAAAGTTGAACTTTCGTCCAGAAAAGCTTTCAGTTTATTTTTTAACTCCAAAATATGAATTTCAAACAAAAAGTAAATTTTCTACGAAGAAGGTAAATTTTCAACAAAAGAGTAGAATTTTCAAACAAAAGTATGACTTTTCAACGAAATTTTTTATCCAAGAAAGATGAAATTTCTCTAAAAACATAAGAATTTTCTATTTAAAAAAATATATATTTTTTTAAATAGTTGAATTTTCATCCAGAAAAGATTTCAGTTCTCTTTCCAACACCAAAATTTTAAATTTAACCAAAAAGTAAATTTTCTACAAAATAGTTTAATTTTCAACAAAGCAGAAGAATTTTTATCTAAGGAAGATGTAATTTCTGCTAAAGCAGGTGACTTTTGAAATCAGAAAAACAAATTTAAAAAAAAGTTGAATCTTCACCCGAACAATTGTATTTTGATTCAAGAAAGATGAAATATTCCTTTCAAAACAGATGAATTGAATTTTTTTTAAATAGTTAAATTTTCATCCAATGAAAATTCCAGTTCACTTTCCAACATCAAAATAAGAATTGTAAACTATGTGTTAATTTTTTGCTAAGTAGTCGAATTTTTAACGAAAAAGTATGACTTTTTAACAAGATTGTTAATTTTTCAACCAAATAGTTGCATTGTCCGAGAAAAAGGAAAATTCGACTAAAACAAGTGAATTTTTAAATCAAAAAGACAATTTTTCAAAAAAGGAGAAGAATTTTCATCTATAAGGATTTCAATAGACTTTTCTTCCGAAAAATACAAATTTTTAACAAAGAGTAAATTTTCTAGGAAATAGTTGAATTTTCAAAAAAACTGTTGCATTTTTGTCCAAGAAAGATGCAAATATTTCTACTAAAAAAAAAGTTGAACTTTTAAATTAAAAAGATAAATTTTCATAAAAAATATTTTTCATCCAAAAAAGTTTTCAGTTGGCTTATGAGCAAAAAATATGAATTTTAAACAAAATACTGAACATTATACCAAAAGAGTTGAATTTTTAAACCAAAAAGACAAATTTTTAGCAAAGCTGTCGAATTGGCAAAAAAGATGTATTTTTAAGAAAATTCTTAAATTTTCAAGCAAATAATAAAATTTATAACTAAAAAGATAATCTTCAGGAGAAAGTTTTTACGAATTGACAGAAATTACGTATATGAGTGAAGGACCCCTTTCCCCTCATTGTAACAAATCGTAACAAAATTTCTCGAAGGGCGGAGCTCACTCCTTGAGCTGTTACGTAGTTTAAGTACGGTCCCTAAAGAGTGTCAGCAGAAACGAAGTCTGTGAAGAAATAAATTAAAAATAACAAACTTCAATTTTTTCGCCCTGAGGTAGTTTTAAAGGATGAATCTCTAGCTCTGAAACACAGTATAGTAGGTGGCGGCCCTGCGGACTTGAATTAGAAAATCATTCTTGAATACAATGGTGTCCACTGCATTATCTTAAATACTCCTTTCCGGACGCCATTGTGTTCATTAATGATTTTTTAGGTTAAGTCCGCAGGACCGCCACCTCTTATTAAATTGTGTTTTGAAGCTTAAGATTTGCTTTTTGAAACCACCTAAGGACGGAAATAATTCAAGTTTGACCAAGAGTTACAAGACATCAAATTAAAGGCACGCGAAATAATTTGTATACCTAAATTAAACAAAAAGAAGAATTTTTATCAAAACAAAAAAACAATGTAAAAAGGAAGTGAAGAGAGGTAGTAATGTAACCAACGCAATAAAGAGCGTTAGCAGGAAAAAAGTATGTGGAAAAATACATTAAAAATAAAGAAGAATTTTTACAAAAACAAAAAAAATAGTGGGAGAAGGAAATAGGAAAGGTAGTAATGTATGCAAACCATTAACGAGAGCCCGCAGAAACGAAGTCTGTGGAAAAATATTAGGTCCACAAATTAATTCGGTGCCTTCACCTTGATGTCTTGCGACTCCTGATCAAACTTGAACTTTTTTTCTGCCCGGAGGCAGTTCTAAAGGGTGAACCTCAAGCTTAAAAACACAGTATAGTAGGTGGCGGCCCTGCGGACTTAACCTCAAAAATCATTTGTGACTACAGTGGGGTCCACTGCATTATCTCAAATCCTCCTTCTCGGACGCCATTGTGCTCGCTAATGATTTTTGAGGTTAAGTCCGCAGGGCCGCCACCTATTATTCAATTGTGTTTTGAAGCTTAAGGTTCGCCCTTTGAAACTACTTTATGACGGAAAAAATTCAAGTTTAGCACGAGTTACAAGACATCAAAGTAAAGGCACACTAATTAATTGTTATGCCTAAATTAAACATAAAGAAGAATTTTTAGGGAAACAAAAAAAAATCGTAAATTGTACAAATCTCATTTTTCCACGATTTTAAAAAAAAAATTTCCTTATGCTTAATTTATTTTTGTACAGACTTGGTTTCTACGGCTTACTCGTATTCATGCCTGCTGAGGTAATCCGACTACCATGAGCAATATAACGATTAAAGCGACGCGACGCGAAATTGAAATTCCCCATTGGACGATTATCGCAAGACTGGATCGCTTTCGACGGAAATGCACTCGTCATTTGTTCCGGAATTCCGATAGGATATGATTAAAAAGTTAATCGCGGGGTGAAAGCTGTGGGAAATTCTTATTAAGAATTTTAAAAAAAATGTATTATTTTTTTATCTATTTAGTATATTCAAGATTTTACAGTATTTCCCCTATTCCCCTTTTTCCCCCTTTTTAAAGGAATTACAATTTTTTCCGGTTTTCAAGAAACTTTACCTTTTTTGCATTTTTTTCGCCTGAATATGAACTGAATTACAAGAATACAATAACGAAATGCAACTAGTTGAGGTTGAAAGTTCACTTTTTTTTTTGAAAAGTTTACTATATTATATTTATGGTTCAAAATTCATCTATTTGACGACAATTTAAATAATTTGCTGAAAATTCAACTATTTTCTTGAAGACTCGTCTTTTAGATTCGTCATTTTTTATTTGAAATTGAACTTTTTAGTAGGAAAGTAATCTTTTTTAAATGAAAATTAATTTTTCTTGGTTCAAAATGAACTCTTTATTGAAAATTCCACTTTTCGGGTTGAAAATTCCACTGTTTAAAAAGAAATGGTCTTTTTGGTTTCAAAATACAACTATTTGGTTGAATATACAATTATACTAATCTTTTTGATTTAAATATCAGCTATTACCATCTTTTTTGGATGAAAAATAATTTTTTTAACAACTAAAATTTCACTATTCCTTTTTTGGTTGAAAATTTGTCTTTTGTGGTAGAATATTAAGCTTCTTGTTGATTATAATTCATGTTTTTGGTTGAATATTCTTTTCTTTGATTGAAAATTGAACAATCAGGCTAAAATATCCTTTAAACATTCAAATATTTGGTTGAAAAATCATGTATTTTTATTAAAAATAATATTTTTTGGTGGAAAATTAATCTTGTTCGAAAATTAATGTTTTTTGTTGAAATTTAATATTTTTCATCAAAAATCAATTTCCTTGGTCGAAAATTAGTATTTTTTTCGAATTAATTCTTTTACTGCAAATTTAACGATTCCATTCTTCGTCGATAAATAATTTATCTTTTTTGATAGAAATAAAATCTTCTTGGTTGAAAAGACATCTGTTTAGTTAAAAGTTGAACTTTTACGTTGAGAATTTATTTTCTTTGGTTGCAATTTTTTTTTGAAAATTAAACTATGATATTCCTAGTAAAAAGTTAATTGTTTTGGTTGAAAATTCACCTATTTGGTTAAAATTTACTTTTGCTTCAAGATTTATCACATTGATTAATAATTCATTTCTTTAACTGAAATTTTGAGTATTCCATTTTTTGTGGATTTATCTCTTTTGATGGATATTTAATATTTTTGGTTAAAAATGATCTGTTTGGTTGAAAATTTATTTTATTCGATTGAAATTTAATTTTTGCATATGAGATTAGAATATTTTATTCTTGGCTAAAAATTAATTTCTATTGTCGAAAATTTCTTTAAAAATTTAAATATTTGGTTGAATGTCATGTATTTTGTTAAAAACTAATCTTTCTTGCTGGAACATTAATCTTCTTGTTTAAAAATTAATATTTTTTGTTGAAATTGTACTTTTTTAAATTATTTTTTACTGCAAATTTAACGATTACATTTTTTGTTGATAAATAATTTATCCTTTTTGATAGAAATAAAATCTTCTTGGTTAAAAAGATTCTGTTTAGTTAAAAGTTCAATTATTCTATATTGTTAAGAATTTTGTTGCTGAAAATTAAACTATTATATTCCCAGTAAAAAATGTAATTGTTTTATTTGAAAATTCAACTATTTTTATGAAAATTCTGTTTTTTGTTTGTTTGAAAATTTATTAATTTTGTTTTTCATTGAAAATTGAACTATTCTTTTTCTTAATTGAAAAAGTATCTATTTTTTTTTGGTTGAAAATTTATCTTTCTTATTTGAAAATTTAAACATTTAGCTTCAAATTTGTCTTTTTTTATACAAAATCAATCTTTTGCATTGAAAATTCAACTATTTGGTTGAAAATTATTATTTTTTTGGTTGAAGATTCATCACATTGGTTAATAATTCATTTCTTTGCCTGAAATTTCAATTATTTCATTTATGTGGATTTATCTCTTTTGACAGAAATTTAATCTTTTTGGGTAAAAAATCATCTGTTTGGTTGAAAATTTATTTTATTTGATTAAAAGATAATTTTTGGCAATAAAATTATGCTATTTCATTCTTGGTTAAAAATTCATTTCTATTGTCGAAAATTTAATTATTAGGTTGAAATTTTTGGTTTAAATTCAGATATTTGGTTGAAAATTCATGTGTTTTGTTGAAAATGCATCTTTTTTGGCAGAAAATTATTCTTCCTGGTTGACAAAAAATTTGTTGTTGATGAAAATTCATTTATTTGGTTAAAAATTTAACCATTTTGTTGAAAATTAATTTTTTTACTGAAAATTCAACTATTTTAATATAAGTTGAAAACGTATTTCTATTGTTGCTGCAAATTCATCTTTTTTGGTGAAAAATTCTTGTTTTGTGTTGAACATTCAACTATTTTTTTAAAAATTCTTTTATTCTTAAGATTTATAGTTTGTGTTAAAAATTAATTTCTTCGTTTGAAAATGGAATCTCTTCTAAAATTTAGTATGATTCTTGTCACTAAAATTGCTTGAAATAAATTTAGTAACAAAGTTTTTTTGCATTAACATTATCGATCTTATAAATATAAGGCTGTTTTTATACTTAAAATAATAGTTAAGAATGTTCAGGGAAAATGAAAAATTAGCAGGAAAGAGTCAGGAAATTTTTGAATGAGGATTTTTGAGCAATCCTGAAAATTTATTTTTATAAATTTATAAATTTCAACTTTTTCAATATTATAACTGACCATAACTTTCTTATTCCGGAATAAAATTATTTTTTGAAGTATGATAATTTAAAAGTTTTTGTTCAAAAAGTAATTTTATACAATTATAAATGATCATAATTTCGTCACTCTTCAAGGAAATTTAATAATGTTATAGTTCAAACTTTTTATTCTCAAAGAGTTGTGTGAATAAAAACAGTTTTACTATAATACTGATTTTTAAAATGTAAATAATTAAAATTTTCTTAACTTTCAATAAAATCTTTTATATTCTTACATCAACTTTGAATTATGATAATAAAAAAAGTTTACCTGTAAATAACCCATTTTTAAAATATTATCAAATTCTTTACCTACAACAGCCTTTAAATTATCGTCTTAAAAAAAGGGGGACATGTACACACACAAACATCCGCAAAATTGTTTAGTATCTTTTATTAAACATTTATCAACTGATAAAAGTTTAATTAGATCATCTAAATAATATTTGAAATTGTAACTACAAAGCTTCCTCTATAAAGAAGCAAAAAGACTAAAGAGACAGAAGCAAAGTTCAAAGAACCATGAAGTTTTTGTCCCAGAGCGACAAAAGATAAGCGGGAGAATCTCTTAAAAGCATTCTCAAGTATGAAAAGCATCATCAGATAAAAATCTTTCCGGGTCTGCTGGGGAATAAACTGACAAGTTGGATGCACTGACTCTCCCGAAGTCGACCATTATCACATTAAAAAAAAATGCAAAGTCCAGGTCTGAGAGGGTTGGAAAAAGGAGGGGAAAAATGGAATATTGGGAAAGGGGGTAGTTGAGCATTTACATGATATGAATATAATGAAGAGGGTTGGGTCGCTGACTCGACTGCGAGCACTACCTGTTGAACGGAGAGTTCAACCCCTCGGTGACCTAGAAGGTATTTGGGGGTTGCGGAAAAACGAAAATCTTTCTCTTTTATCCTACCCTCCTACGGAGGTCAGTTGACCCTCCCTTGGAATTTCGATTTAATTCAACGGAGTTCAAATTTCACGAACTCAGGACTCTGAATCACCACGCTATTGATACTATTTGACCCTTTCATTGTGGGATGACACTATTTTGCTACTATTTCGAAAAAAATGATACGAAAGACTCTATTTTCTCACAATTGTCCGCACACTGTTTGACCCTTTTTTTGAGCCATGACAATATTTTGCTAGTATTAAAAAAAAATTATACTAAAGACACCATTTTCTCACAATTTCCCGCACGCTATTTGACCCTTTCTTTGAGCGATGACACTATTTTGCTACTATAAAAATGTTTCTAAAGACACTATTTTCTAACTGTCCGCACACTGTTTGACCCTTTCTTTGAGCGATGACAATATTTTCCTACTTTTCCGAAAGAAATGATACTAAAGACACTATTTTCTCACAATTGTCCGCACACTGATTTGACCCTCTTTCTGAGCGATGACACTAATTTGCTATTTCGAAAAAAATGATACTAAAGACACTATTTTCTGACAATTGTCCGCACACTATTCAACCCTTTCTTTGAGCAATGAATCTATTTTGCCACTATTCCGAAAAAAATGATACTCAAGACACTGTTTTCCAACTGTCTGCCCACTATTTCACCCTTTTTCTGAGCGATGTCGCTATTTTTATACAATTTAAAAAAAATGTTACAAAAGACACTATTTTCTCATGATTGTCCGCCTGCTATTCGACTCTTTTTTTGAGCGATGACACTATTTTGCTACTATTGCGAAAATGATACTAAAAGCACTATTTTTTCACAATTGTCCGCACGTTATTTGACCCTTTTTTTGAGCGATAACACTATTTTCTAATATTTCGAAAAAAATGATACTAAATACTCTATTTTCTCACAATTTTCCGCACACTATTTGACCCTTTTTTCAAGCGATGACACTATTTTGCCACTATTCCGAGAAAAATGATACTGAAGACACTATTTTCCAACCAACTATTTGACCCTTTTTCTGAGCGATGACGCTATTTTGATACTATTTAAAAAAAAATGTTACCAAAGACACTATTTTCTCATGAGTGTTCGTCTGCTATTCGACACTTTTTTTGAGCGTTGATGCTATTTTGCTACTATTTCGAAAAAAATGATACCAAAGTCACTATTTTTTTTACAATTTTCGGCACGCTATTTGCCCCTCTTTTCGGACGATGACACTATTTTGCTACTCTTTCGAAAAATGTTTCTAAAGACACTATTTTCTAACTGTCCCCACACTATTGGACCCTTTTTTTGAGCGATGACACTATTTTGCTTCTATTTCGACAAAAAATGATACTAAAGACGCTATTTTCTCACAATTGCCCGCACACTACTAACCCTTTTTTTGAGCGAGGGCGCTATTTTGCTTCCATTTCGAAAAAAATGATACTGAAGATGCTATTTTGTCACAATTTTCCGCACGCTATTTGACCGTTTCTTTGAGCGATGAAACTATTTTGCTACTACTTCGAAAAAAATGATACTAAATACACTATTTCTGTACACTACTTGACCCTTTTTTTAAGTGGTGACACTATTTTGCTACTATTTCGAAAAAAATGATACTAAAGACACTATTTTCGAACAATTGTCCGTACACTATTTGATCCTTTTTTTGAGCGATGGCACAATTTTTCTACTGTTTCGAAAAAAATTATACTAAAGACGCTATTTCGTCACAATTTTCCGCACGCTATTTGACCCTTTCTTTGAGCGATGACACAATTTTGCTACTATTTCGAAAAAAATGATACTAAAGACACTATTTTCTAATTGTCCGCACACTATTTGACCCTTTTTTTGAGCGATGACACAATTTTTCTACTATTTCGAAAAAAATTATACTAAAGACACTATTTTCTCACAATTGTCCGCACACTACTTGACCCTTTTTGAAGTGATGATACTATTTTGCTACTATTTTGAAGAAAATGATACTAAAGACACTATTTGTTCACAATTGTCCGCACACTATTTGACCCTTTCTTTGAGCGATGATACTTCTTTGCTACTATAAAAATGTTTCTAAAGACACTATTTTCTAACTGTCCGCACACTATTTGACCCTTTTTTTGAGCGATGACACTATTTTGCTACTATTTCGAAAAAAATGATACTACGTAGACTATTTTTTCACAATATTGTCCGCACCCTATTTGACCCTTTCTTTGAGCGATGACACTATTTTCCTACTATAAAAATGTTTCTAAAGACACTATTTTCTAACTGTCCACACACTATATGACCTTTTTTTGAGCGATGACACTGTTTTGCTGCTATTTCCAAAAAAATGACACTAAGTACACTATTTCCGCACACTACTTGACCCTTTCTTTGAGCGATGACACTATGTTCCTACTATAAAAATGTTTCTAAAGACACTATTTTCTAACTGTCCGCACACTAATCGACCCTTTTTAAAGTGATAATACTATTTTGCTACTATTTCGAAGAAAATGATACTAAAGACACTATTTTCTCACAATTGTCCGCACACTGTTTGACCCTTTCTTCGAGCGATGACACCATTTTGCTACTATAAAAATGTTTCTGAAGACACTATTTTCTAATTGTCCGCACACTATTTGACCCTTTTTTTGAGCGATGACACTATTTTGCTACTATTTTGAAAAAATGACACTATATACACTATTTCCGCACACTACTTGATCATTTTTTAAGTGATAACACTATTTTGCTACTATTTCAAAAAAAATGATACTAAACGCACTATTTTCACACAGTTGTTCACGCACTATTTGACCCTTTTTTTGAGCGATGGCAGAATTTTTCTACTATTTCGAAAAAAATTATACTAAAGACACTATTTTTTTACAATTGTCCGCACACTATTTGACCTTTTTTTTCAGCGATGACACTATTTTTCTACTATAAAAATGTTTCTAAAGACACTATTTTCTAACTGTCTGTACGCTATTTGCCCCTTTTTTTGAGCGATGATACTATTTTGCTACTATTTCGAGAGAAAAAAATGATACTTAAGACACTATTTTCTCACAATTGTCCGCACACTATTTGACCCTTTCTTCGAGCGATGACACCATTTTGCTACCATAAGAATGTTTCTAAAGACACTATTTCCTAACTGTCCGCACACTATTTGACCCTTTTCTTGAACGACGATACTATTTAGCAACTATTTCGAAAATGATACTAAAGGCACTATTTTCTCACAATTGTCCGCACGTTATTTGACCCTTTTTTTGAGCGATGACACTATTTTGCTACTATTTAAAAAAAAAAACGATAATAAAAGCCACTATTTTCTCACAATTGTCCGCTAAAGAGGAATTATCAACCAAAAATGTAACAGTTAGTATTTTAACTAAAAATATTTTCATTTTGAATCAAAAATAGTTAAATTAAACCAATAAGAACGAATATAAAACAATAGAGTTGAATCCTGAACCAAAGCTGATTGATTTTTAACCAACCTGGCCTTTTCTTCAACTAAAAATATGAGTTTTCTGCAAAATATTCAAATTTTCAACCAAGTATTTGAATAAATTTCTCAAAAAAAGATGAAATTTCAACCAAATAATTAAATTTGAACAAAAAAGAGTAATTTTGAACACAGAAGATTAATCTTCTATCAAAAAAAATGAACTATGAACAAAATAAATAAATTTTTAACCAAATAGTTCAGATTAATTTTCTATCAAGGAGACGGATTTTAAAAAAATTACGTCATTTTTCCACTAAATAGTTTAAACAATGCATGCGATATTAGGGACATTTTTTTTAATTTTTAGTTTATAATTTTTTCATTTCTAAATTTTTTTACTAAATATTTAATTTTTTGAATTGAAAAATATAAACTATGGACCAAAAATGCATTAATTACATTTTTATTTACGATTTTTAATAAACTAATAAAATGAATTAATTAATTTTTTATAAAAAAACTAATTTTCTGCTAAACAGTTTAATTTTGTAACAAGTAATTCTATTTTTAACAAAATATTCGAATTTTCAGTTGAGAGAATAATTTTATATGAACAGAAAAACTAACTTTTAACTAAAATTAAATTTAAAAACTTTAAAACTGTTGAATTTTCAACTCGAAAATACGATTTTTGTTACAAAATATTTGAATTTTTAACCTGAAAATGTGGATTTTTAAACAAAAAGCTAATTTTTAACAAACCAGTTGAAGTTTCTACAAAAATAATACACTCTACAACCCAAAAAACAAATTTTCAACAAAGGAATTGAATTTTCAAGCCAAAAAGATGATTTTCCTTCAAAACAGTTAGGTTTTCTACTCCAAAGTTAATTTTCAACCGAAGCAGAATAATTGTTAACCATACAGTTGCATTTTCAAAAAAAAAAATTGACATTTTTCTGATAGATACGAATTTTCAAGACAAAAAGATTCAACAAAATATCTAAATCTTTAACAAAATAGTCTAATTTTCTGTTGCAAAAATTAATTCTCAACTTAAATTATTAATCATCAACCCAAAAATAAACTTTTGAGAAAGTAGTTGAACTTTCAACCGTGAATTTGAATTATTAACGTAAGAAGATGAATTAAAAAAAAAAATTTAAGTTGATATTTCGAGAGAACAAGAGTTTAATTAAAAATAAAAAAACCTTTTGAATTCAGCAAACAAAAACAAGTTTTCGATATTTTTAACAAAAAGTTAATATGTAACAAATAAAATAATTGTGAACAAAAAAGTTAGTTTTCAACTTATCAGATTAATTTTTAACCAGACAATTGTCACAATTTGTTACCAAAGAAGGTAAAATTTTTCCTGAAAGAGTTAAATTTTCAAAATAAAAAGGGTAAATTTCAAACAAAGTATTTGAATTAAAAAAAAAGAAAGGTTTTCAGACAAGAAAGAAGAAAATGTAAGCCAAATTGTTGAATTTTTAACAAAAAGGTGAATTCTTAACCAATTTGTTAAATTTTCAACGAAATAATGAAAATTTCAGGTGAAAAATTAATTTCTAATCAAAGAAAAAAAACTAATTTCCTTATAAAGTTACCAGTGTCTGGGATTTTGTAAAAAAATTGGAAATTTTTGTTAAAAATAAATTGATTTTTTTGAAGATACATCTGCTTGGATGCAAATTTCAATATTTTGGTGAACTTTGTTTTTAAAAATTAATTGCTTTAACTATTTGACTACATTCGAGATAACATTTTTACATTTATAGCAACATTTATAATAACAAATACATTTTTAACTACATTTGTGACAAAAATGAATTCTTTAAAAGTTAAAAAATCAACCATTTGGTTCAAAATTTGAATTTGTTATTAAAAAGTGAATAATTTTATTGAGAATTAATTTATTTAGTTAAGAAGTCATCTTTCATCATCTTTCTTGATTAAAAAATCATATCTCGTGATTCAAAATGAACTTTTTTGTTCAAAATTCAACTTTTTGGGTTGAAAATTCAACTGTCTTCTAAAAAGTTAGTCCTTTTTGGCAGAAAATCAATCTGCATGGTAGAAAATTATGTTTTATGTTTAAAAATTCATTTTCCTTGCTTGAAAACTAACTTTTTTGTTTAGAATTCTGTCTTTTAAAAAATTGCTCTTTTTGGTTCAAAATAAATTTCTTTGTTGTTGCGAATTCAACTGTTGTTTTGAAAATTAAAAAATGATTGTAGATGGAAGCGCAATTTTACTCAAATTTGAAGGACGATTAAACATCCGATTTTCAATTAGAAAAAAAAAAAAAAAAAAAAAAAAATTATTTCCAGCTATTGCGTTCCTGAATCTATACAAAAAAAGTTTGATAGAAAAATGTCATTAAGTTCCGAGAAAATAAAGGGAAGTTTTTTCGCTTGAGGTGCACTTTTTTCATCTCTGGCCTAATTAATTTTTTATTTTCGTTTTTTTTTAATAATTGCAATTTTAATCCCAAGGTGTGATTAATTGACGGAAAACCATTTCCTGTCTATTAATAAACTAACTCAGAACTTTTTCCTCTCATGTTAGAATTTGTTTAGATAATTAAAAAAATCGAAACTATATATACTATACCAATTTTCAACCAAATTGGAGAATATTTCAAAGTTTCGAGATTCACTTGAAATACTTCATGTATTTTAAATAACAATTAAGAACAATTTTAGATTTCTATGTTAATTTTTCAGATGAGCCCTAATGATGAAAGTAATCAATTTGTAGGGTTTCAAAGGCGTAACGAGTATGTAAATTTTCAAAAGAGATAAAACCCTCTTTCGCCCTGAAGTCACGCGAAGAACTAATTTAACAACAATTTGTTAAACGGCCATTTTGCAAAAGTCCTCTTTTTTTTTAGAAATGTATTATAAAAGAAGAGTATATATCTTTGTTTAAATTTAATTACTCTATTTCGGTCAGACATTTTGGAATATTAAATTTAGTGAAGATTTCAGTCTAGACATATCATAATTTATTCAATAACCATATTCCATTTCTAAAGCAGAAATTGTCAAGTCAACTAATGTCTCTCCCAAGAAACATGCATCAATTATTCCATCTGATTTTAAATTTACTATAAAATAGAACTTCTGTTCTTCATTTTTTAATGGTTATTTAAAAAAATCCTATTTTATATTTTAAATTAAATTTTTTTATATTAAATCTACAATCTTATTAAGAAAAATGATAAAAAACCTGAGAAATATATGTGCTTTGTAAATACTCTTGCGCGGTTAAATTAAAACTTTTAATTTTTAATTATTAGAAATTTGGATGCTAAAATGATTACTTCGGAAAAATAATTTTTGTATGAAAAAAATAAATCTGCCTCAGCCCGGATTTGAACCGGGAACGCCACTATCCGGTGTCGCGTCACCCAATTACTTACCACTCATAAATAGTGGCGTTCCAGGTTCAAGTCCGGGCTGAAACAGATTTTTTCTTGTTCTTCAAAAAATTATTTGACCGAAGTAATCGTTTTAACATCAAAATTTGTATTAAAAAATAAATGTAAAAAAAAAAATAATGACTAAGGTTCGTAATTTTCAACAATTTTAGGTTATGTTAGCATTTTACCGGAAATTCCCATTTAGTTAATAAAGATAATTAGATTTTAAAGGTTCCTAATTTTAAACAGTTTTAGGTTACGTTAGTGTTTTACACCAGAAATTGGTATTTTTTGTACGAAGCTATTAGATGCAAAGATTTTTTCAACAAGTTACTTTTTTCGGTCTTTTTATCTTGTTTTACCGGAAATTTCCGTTTTTTAAACAGAAATCATTAGATTTTAGAGATTCATAATTTTTTAACAATTTTAGGTTACGTGAGCGCTTTACGCCAGAAATGGGTATTTTTACTCAGAAACTTCTAGATTAAAAGATTTTTTCAACAAATTTACGTTTTTTGGTTTTGTAATCCTTTTCGTATCAGAAGTTTTCATTTTCAACAAAAATCGTTAGATTTTGAAGGTTTATAATTTTTCAACAATTTTAGATTATGTTAGCGTTTTACACCAGAGATAGGTATTTTTAATCAGAAAGCATTCGATTTAACGAGTGTTTCAACAGTTTACGTTTTTCGGTTTCTTAAAATATTTTTTTATTGCAAATTTCCATTTTCTAACAAAAATCATTATATTTTAAAGGTTCATAATTTTTCAACAATTTCAGCTTACAATAGCGTTTTACAGCAGAAATGGGTTGTTTTCATGAGAAACTATTAGATTAGAAAGATTTTTTCAACAATTTATGTTTTCTCGTTTGGTTATCTTCTTTTTACTGGAAATTACCATTTACAAAAAATCCTTAGATTTTAAAAGTTCCCAATTTTCAACAATTTTAAGCTGTGTTAGCGTTTTACACTATAAATGGGTATTTTTAGTCATAAATTAGTAGATTTAAAGATTTTTCCAACAATTTACGTTTTTCTGTTTTGTTATATTTTTTTAAATAGAAATTTCCATTGTTCAACCAAAATTTCGAACATTTTTAGGTTACTACAGCGTTTTAGACCACAAATGGGTATTTTAAATCAGAAACTGTTAGATCAAAAAAAGTTTCAAACAAATTTACCTTTTTGGTTTAGTAATCTTTTTTTAACGGAAATTTCCATTTCTTAACTAAAATTTTGAAAAATTTTATTTCGCGTTAGCGTTTTACACCAGAAATGGGTATTTTTCGCCAGAAACTATTGCATTTCAAAGCTTTCTTGAACAATTTACGTTTCTCGGTTTTTTTGTAATTTTTTACCGGGAATTTCCATTTTTCAACCAAAATTTTGAACAATTTCAGGTTACATTAGCGTTTCAGACAACAAATGGGTAGTTTTACTCAGAAACCTTTAGATTAAAAGATTTTTTCAAAAAATTAACGTTTTTTGGTTTTGTAATCCTTTTCTTATCAGAAGTTTTCATTTTCAACAAAAATCGTTAGATTTTGAAAGTTTATAATTTTTCAACAATTTTAGGTTATGTTAGCGTTTTACACCAGAAATGGGTATTTTTAATCAGAAAGTATTAGATTTAACGAGTGTTTCAACAATTTATGTTTTTCGGTTTTTTAAATATTTTTTACTGCAATTCTATTTTCTAACAAAAATCATTAGATTTTAAAGTTTCATAATTTTTTAACAATTTCAGGTTACAATAGCGTTTTGCAGCAGAATTGGGTAGTTTTAATGAGATGCTATTATATTTGAAAAGTTTTTTCCACAATTGATATTTTTCAGTTTGGTTATCTCCTTTTTACTGGAAAAGACCATTTACAAAAAAATCCTTAGATTTTAAAGATTCCCTATTTTCAACAATTTCAAGTTGTGTTAGCGTTTTACACCAGAAATGTTTATTTTCAGTAAAAAATGATTGGATTTCAAGCTTTTTTCAATGATGTACGTTTTTTGCTTCTGTTATCTTTCTTTTTCCGCCGGAAGTTTTATTTTTTAACAAAAATCGTTCGATTCTTAAGGTATGTAATTCTTCAACAATTTTAAGTTGTGCTAGCGTTTTGCACAAGAAATGGGTATTTTTATTCGGAAACCATTAGATTTTAAAATTTTTTCAACAAATTTACGTTTTTTGTTTTTGTCATCTTTTTCTTACGAAAAAATTCCATTTTTGAACAAAAATTTTGAACAATTTTATGTCACGTTAGCGTTTTACACCAGAAATGGGTATTTTTAACCAGAAACTATTGTATTGCAAAGCATTTTTCAAAAATTTACGTTTATCGGCTTTGTTATAATTTTTTGATTAAAATTTCCATTCTTTAACAAAAACTTTGAATACTTTTAGGTTACATTAGCGTTTTAGACCAAAAATGGATATTCAAAGATTTTTTTTTTAAATTTTCGCTTTTTTAATATTTTTTTTATCTGAAGTTTTCGTTTTCAACAAAAATCATTAGATCTTAAAGGTTTATAATTTTTCAACAATTTTAGGTTATGTTAGCGTTTCACGCCAGAAATGGGTCTTTTTAATCAGAAAGTATTATATTTAACGAACTTTTCAACAAAAAATTAGTTTTTCGGTTTTTTCTGTATTTTTTTACTGCACATTTCCATTTTTTAAGCAAAATCGTGAGATTTTAAAGGTTCATAATTTTTCAAGAATTTCAGATTACAATAGCGTTTTACACCAGAAATGGGTATTTTTAGTCACAAATTATTGGATTTCACAGCTTCTTCCAACAATGTAAGTTTTTTGAAAATTGCCGAATTAAAAAAATCCCGTATTTAAACAATCAAAAGATTTAAAAAAAATATTATTTATTGATTACAAATACATTAATCAAATATTTTAATAAAAAAAAATATTTTCAATCTTTACAGAAATTTTCATCCACGAATAGATTTTTTTCAGTTATTGTTATTTTAAATTCGAACAATAATTTTTTTATAAAAATACTTCATTATTTTATGATTCGGTCTTATTATGAACTGTCGGGAATTGAATCATTCGGGAATTTTCCAATTCGGGAATTTTGTAGTGTCGGCAATTTTATTTTTCGGGATTTTTCAGTCGTCACATTTCAATTTTCATCAACTAAAAAAATATTGTCCTGGGTTTTATTTTATTTTTGATCTAGTTTTGTTAAATTTGCTAATTTTTTTTTTATTCACCAAATTTGCATTTTACTGTTGTAAACATATTTCAATAATAAGACTGGATCAAATATCGGATTTTTTATTTGAATTTTGCGTATCATGGTTGAATAATGATGTTCGACAGATTGACATCCAGGAACAGATTAAGAATCGCGTTCAAAAAGTTTTCACGCGGCACTGATCGACGTCAATCAAGATCCCTAATAGGATTTCAAAAAGATAATCTAAGCCGCAGGGACACCCTCAGGAAGATCTCAAGAATGAAATCGTTCATCCACAAATATATGATGCGAAAGGCTCCATGTGAAAAAAAAACAGGTTTTCGGTTACAGTTCACTCTAAATTTAAATCAGTCAAAATTTACTGATTTGAAAAGTCAATTTTGACTGATTAAAATAATGCGAATTCACCAACTGACGAATCAGTCAAAAGCGAGTTTTTACATCAGTCCAAAGTGACCTTTCAAATGAGTTGATTTGACTCACTGATGAAATCAGTCATTTAAAAAAACAGGTTTTCGGTCGCAGTTCACACTAAATTTGATTCAGTTAAAATTTACTGATTTGAAAAGTCAATTTTGATTGATTTAAATAATAGGAATTCGCCGACTGATGAATCAGTCAAAAATGAGTTTTTAATTCAGTCAAAAGTGACCTTTCAAATCAGTTGAGTTGACTCACTGATTAAATCAGTCACTTTAAAAAACAGGTTTTCGGTTGCAGTTCACTCTAAATTTGCATTAGTCAAAACTTACTGATTGGAATAGTCAATTTTGACAGATTAGAATAATGAAATTCACTGACTGACAAATCAGTAAAAACTGAGTTTGTACACCAATAAAAAGTGACCTTTTAAAACAGCTAATTTGATTTACTGATGAAATCCGTCATTTAAAAAACAGGTTTTCGGTTGCAGTTCACCCTAAATTTAAATCAGTAAAAATTTACTGATTCCAAAATTCAATTTTGACTGATTCTAATAATCCGAATTCGCCGACTGACCTATCAGTAGAAAAATCAGTCTTAAAAAATGATCTAATCTGTTGAATGTCTTTTTTAGAAAGGTCAGTTTGCAACCAAAAATGGAATAGTTTAATTATCAATAAACAAAATTAATTTTCAGGGCGAAAAAAACTAAATTTCCATAAAATAGTTCAATTCTTAACAAAAAAGATGAACCTTCAACTCAAATATTGAACCTTCAACAAAAAAATGAATTTTTAACAAAGTAGTTCAACTTTTGGCCAAAAAGATTATTTTTCAACTAAAAAAAGTTGAATTTTGAACCAAAAAAAATTAATTTTTGAAAGGAAATTATTTCAAACAAAATTGTTAAATTTTTAACCAAAAAGATCAATTTTCCGCCAAGAAGATCAATTTTCTACCAAAACAATACGAATTTTCAATGTAAAAAACATGAATTTTCAAACAAATATTTGAATTTGAATCTAAAAAAATCAATTTACAACAAACACCTAATAGTGAAATTTTCAATAAACAAAATTGATTTTCAACCATAAAAAAACAAATATATATATTTCTTAAATTACATTCTCAACCATAGAGATAAATTTGTGAGTAAAATTATAAATTTTCAAACAAAAAATTAATTTTAACAAAGCAATTCAACCCAATAGTAAAATTTTCAATAAAACAAGATGCATTCTATTTAAAAAAATGTAAAAGTTGATGTTTCAACTAAAAAATATTTCAATTTTAAATATAAAGCCATTCATATTTTAACCAAAAAGATTTTAAATTTAAATAAAAAAACAGTTAAATTTGACAAAAAGGCTAATTTTCGGTGAAAAAAAATGTATTTTCTGACAAAAAAATGAATTATCAATTAAATTGTTGAACCCTCAACTTTCTCCGTAGCTTTGTGGGTAAGAGAATCTGACCGGCAATCTTAAAGAACTGGGTTCGGATCCCAGTGCAGATTGAGAGCGTTTTTTTTTACAATTTAGAAATAAAATTAAATATTAAAAAAATATCGATTTCAGACGAGTAGACAGAAAAAATTTAATTTAATCATTCCACTATTGACTGACTTAAATTAAGAGAATTCCTATTCAAACATCAGAGAAAATAAAAAAGTTTTCAATATCGAAAATAAGAAATTTCAAATTCTTCAATTTTGAACGAGAAGTTAACCACTTCGATTTTTTGTGTACTATTTTATAAGATTACAAGATTAAAATAGATTACAAAAGATTTTTATTAAATAATTTTCGAGTTAAATATTCTAAATTGTTTTACTTAAATTTCAATCCCTTTTTAAATTTAATAATTTTAGATTTCAATATTCTGAATGGTTAGGTTTCAATTTCAGTCTGTTTTAAAATTATTAATTTTTAATTGAGAAGACAATTACAAAATTAAAAATTTGAAGTATTTGTTATTTAAAAATTTTGAATTAAATGTCTGCATAATAAATGAGAAACAATAAAAAAATACAATAATTTCTCAGATTCAAGCCTTAAAAATGAGATGATTTAAAAGCCAGCATTGAAAAATGAATGATTTTCTTTGATAATTATTTTTTAATATTATTCTCAAACTTAATAAACAAATTACCTTTCTGGCTCTTATATTTAAAAAATTATTAACATACAATAAAAAAATATTTAAAAAAACACATTTAAATTGATTCAAGAACCGCTGAAAAAAGATTATAGAATAAAAATAATAAATAAAAAAAAAAAAGAATCTTGAAAATTGTTTCAGAAACGTTAAAATAGTCTAGAATAGAAATTTAAAAGTTTCGATAAAATCTTATTGTTAAACAATTAGCAAAATCTTGCATAAAAAATGAAAACTTCATCTGATAAAACATTTGGAAATTATTCATTTGTTTATCAGAATTGTTTCTAACAAGTTTGAAACTGATATCAGAGGAAGAAGTCAGATTATTAAAAAAAAATTGTTTAACTATATAAGGGGCATTATTTCTCAACTGCCCCAACTTTAAAAGTCATGTTCTTTG
>CAKNXH010062959.1:31042-41438 GCA_932178445.1 Andricus quercusramuli | reverse complement strand
TTTTGGTTAGAACATTAATATTGTTCCACGAAAATTCAATGTATTAGCCTAAAATTTGCAAAAACTCATGATTCTAATGTATAAAAATGCCACAAAAATTTTTCATTTAGGTAAAAATTATGAATAATGAAGGGGCGAATTTTTTTCAGGTAAAACATTAATTTTTTGCTCTCGCACATTAGCTAATTATAATATTTAAATGAAACTTTGTCAGAAAATATAACATTCTTCCTGAAATGTTATACTAAAAAATTAAACACTTTTTCCAGTTTTCCAGTTAATTAAGATCATCTACTATTTCGTTGAATATTCTATTTTTTTAAAGATTTCTTTCTTAATTGAAATTGTAAGTATTTCATTTTTGGTTGAAAATGTATCTTTTTTAGTTAAAAATTCAACTGTTATTTGGAGGAAAATTTATCTTTTTTAGTTACTACTGGGTTGAAAATTCACCTATTGCGTTAAAAATTTGTCGTTTTTGGTAGAAAATTAATCTTTTTGGTTGACAAATCAACTACTTGGCTAATATTCGAACTGCATGGTGGAAATGCATTTTTTAGTTTTTTTTTTGTTTTGGTTAAAAATTCCTATCTTTGGTTAAAAATTCAATCATTTTGTTAAAAATTCGTTGTTTTTTTGGTGGAAATTTATTTTTTGAATGTAAAATCAACTATTCCAGTAGAAGATTCTTCATTTTAGTTGAAAATTTGTGTCCTTGATTGAAAATTTGACTATTTTGATGAATATTCGATATTTTTGTAAAAATTTGTTTCTTTTTGCAATGAAAATGTAAGTGCTTCATTTCGTTAGAAAATTTATATTTTTTAGTTAAAAATTCAACTGCTTGGATAAAAAATTTATCTTCTTGGTTGAAAATTCAACTGCTTGGTTAAAAATTTATGTACTATTTTTCAACACGTCTTTGTTGGTAGAAAATTAATCTTCTCGGTTGAAAATTTTTATTTTTGGTGAAAAATTCAAATATTCGATTAAAAATTAATCTACTTTGTCGAAAACTAAACTTCTCGGTTAAAATTGTATTTTTTTAGGAAAAATTCAATTCTTTGTTCAAAACATGTACAGTTTTGAAGAAAATTCAACAATTTTGTGAAAAAGTATTTTTTTTATTGTTTAAAAGTTCAACGGTTTTGCTAAAAATTCGTGATTTGGGTTGAAAGTTCAGCTAGTTTGTTAGAAAATTCAAGGATTTCGTTGACAACTAACATTTTTTGTTAAAACGATTTTGTTGAAAAATTTCCTTTTTGTTTGAAAAGTTAGAAGGTTTTTTCGAAAATTCGGTTTTTTGGGTGGACTTCAACTGGGTTTTGATTCAAAATTAAAATTTGTTTGGGTTGAAATATCAATTATGCATTACATTTTTTGTTGAGAATTCGTCTCTTTTGGTTGAAAATTAATCCACTTTGTAGAAAATTCCACAGTACTGTTAAAAAGTCAATATTTTGTTTGAAGATTCTTCATTTTAGTTGAAAATTTATCACTTTGTTTGGAAATTTAACTATTTCATTGAAAAATCATTGTTTTTCAGGTAAATATTTATTTTTGAACTGAAAATTTAACTATTTCAATCTTGATGAAACATTGACATTTTTTATTAAAAGATTCAACTATTTGGCTGAAAATGTATCTTTTTCAGTTGAAAATTTATGTATTATTCTAAAATTGGTCTTTTTCGATAGAAAACAATTGTTCTTGGTCAAGAAATTCACTATTTTGTTGAATATTTAAAAATATTGTTAAAAAATAAACCACTTTAGTTAAAACTTCGTGTAAGTCTATTAGTTTGTGCAGAGTAATCCACCCTAATCTCATGTAATCCAGAGTAATCCTATGTAATCCGCAGTAATCTTAGGTCATCCAGGCTAACTTTGTATATATGTTACAGGCAAATTATATAATCCAGGCAATACATATAATCCCTAGGCATTATATATAATGCCTGACCACTTCAGGCAAAGTATGTAATTGAATACTTATTACATACTTTGCCTAGGCAATATATATAATCCCTAGGCAATATATATAATGCCCGGTCCGAGATAGGCAAAGTATATAATCTTCATTTTGAATATAATGATGTAGTGGAAGAAGGGCATGAGAAATTGAACTTTGAACTGGACTTTGTTTTTTACACATAAATACTTACTGGTTTGACACTTTTTTTTGCAGGAGCATTTTAAAAACATGTTTTAAACTATCTTCGACCAACAATTTTACTCTTAACTTTCATCATCTGCGACATTTATTTCAGAAGACGATAACTTTTCACGATTTATAGGATGAAAAAATTGTTTAGTTAAATTTTGTTGTTGAATTTTTCAAATAATTGAGAAATATCCTAAAGAAAAAAAATATTACTCTTATCATTTGTTGATTGTGTCATTAACTAGAGAAAAAAAAAGTTTCACGATTGACGGGGGAAAAATTGTTGAGAGAAAAAAAATTGTTCAAATAATTTACAAATATGTTGAGTTAGAAATATTATTATTGAAATTTATCAACTGTATGATTCATCCCAAAAAATCATAATGTTTTAGTTTTTTAATTGCTTGAAGAAACAGCAATTGTTTCAAACAAAATAGTGAACAAATAATTGGGAATTTATGAAATCAAAAGCAAATTAATTAATAAATATAATTTTTTGGGACGTTCAGCTTATTAGAATCTACAGGTTGGATATAAAATGTGACAAAAATTCATGTTGGAATAAGCCTAGTACAAAATCGATGCGATTTAACAATCTTTTAAACAATTCTCATAGACAAATGTACAGTCATGTTTTGCCAACGACTCTTCCCAATGATACTTTACAAATAACCAGCAATTGGTCATATAATTAAAACAATTTTCTCTCTTAAATGCAGTTTTATAATTTTAACTAAGTATTTGCAACAAACAAAAAACACAAAATTAACACAAAATTACATACTAATTTGAAACTAATTTAGAATAAATGAGAAATATCAATTTAACTAAATTGTCATTGAAATAGTATATATTCATTACCTGAGTTAGGTCTGACTTTACTTACAATGCCTGGGTAATTTGTGAATTATCAAATAATGAAGTTTAACACGTATTTATAAGAAAAAATACATTTTTGTACATTTTATTCAGAATCTTTAATATTAGATGAATTAAGTTGAAACTTGAATTATTACCTCACACTAATTGAAGAGTGGACAAAATGTTGAATATTTAAGAAAATAACCGCAACTTTTCAGCATTATTCGAAGACAATATTACTTGAAATTATCCTTAATTGCTTAAACAATTATGTTTGTCAACTTGAATTAACTGTCACCTCATACTAATTGAAAAGTTGAAAATAAGTTCAAAAATTCGGAAAATCGCGACTTTTGAACTCTATTCTGAGTGAAAATTGCTAAAAACAATAATAAATTGTTTCAATGATTCATATAAACATCTCTCTATCAATAGAAAGTAGTATTTTATGAATAATATACTATTTGTATTTTTTTAACCACAAAAAATCATAATTAGCGCCAAAAGAAAACGCCATAAGAAATAAGTTTTAATTGGCATTCAAAAAAATCAAAATGTTAAGAAACTAGCCCATGCATATTCAATTATTTCTCGGAAACTAAGGAAGATACTATTTTTATATTTGCAGGGCTTTTAAAGCTCATTGTAAACTATATTTAAAAAAGAATTTGAAGAAAATCAAAAAGTGAATTTTTTCAAAAATTGAGTTTAAACATTTGTTTTCGGAAAATACAAATTAAAAAAAAATATTTGTTAGAAGAAGTATATATTTCAAACCGAAGTCTTATTATGAATAATTAAGACAAAAATACATTTTAGTATCTTTGAAATCACCCAAGTAATGGAAGTTTTAAAAAGTAGAAATTGCTCAAATAATGGAGAATATTTATTATACACTTTGCCTGGTTTCTTCTAGGTATTACATATAATCCCTAGGCAATGTGTATAATAGAGAGTATTATATACTTTGCCTGGCCTCTTTTGGGCATTATATATATTACCGGATTATATACTTTGCCTGTAACATATACAAAAAATAAAAAATGCTATGTTATGACTTTCTTTTTTTTTTATCAGTGGTTAAAAAATAGGAAAAATAACGAAAATTTTGGCTGATGTTTTATGTTCAGAGAAACAATACTCAGGGGCTTGGAACCACAAAAGCAAGAATATATGAACTACGCATGACAAGTTAATTTAAGTTCTATTTATGAAATTTCTAACGTTTCTTTGATTTTTGTGTGAAGTTGAAAAAGTATGCTCTGCTGTCCAAAAGTATAACCCAGTCAGTAATTTTCCTATAGAGGTCACTCTCCTGTGCATTAGTGCTGGAAAAAAAGGCCTTTACTAGGCTCGGGCAACGCCGGGTAAATTTTTGCTAGTATATATAAACATGTATATATGTATATAGAAATCGAGAGTCCGTCGTGACCCAATTTTCAGTAACTACATAGCCACCGTTGGCACAACCTCTAATCATCGGCGCGAACTTTAAAAAATATAGTCACAAAAGACTTTGAGAAGATAGGAGATAATTTTTATCAGATTGGACGTTTGATAGTTTCGATCACGTTTCATTAGAACTCTAAAGCCCACTCTAAAACTTTTGATTTTTGAATAAGTATTATTATCCAAAAAAATAACTTGCAAAAAAACCTCCGCCAAGTACCTGCATGAATTTTAAAATTTAAATTATTTATGTTAAAAGTAATTAAAGTTATTTAATTGAAAAATAAATTTTATTACTAATAGTAGAAAATGTATCAACAGAATTGTTTCCACAGAGAAACTGTGTTTAAAAAATATGTAATTAGTTCAATGAATTGGTTTCATGAATATTTTTTTTTGTTTCCAGAGAAAAATAAATTGATATTTCACCAAACTTATAATAGTCTTAGGTAATAAAATACGCTTTTCAACCAACCTTGAGAAAAACGATTTTAAATAAATCCATGCTGGATGCATGGATTCGCTACATCGGTATGCACGATATTCTATGTAATAAGAGTATGGTTTCCAACTTTTCTCATGATATTACGTCTCAGGTTTGAGGTTAGTTTGAAGGAACAAGTACCGCGCAGAACAGTGCGCGTGTGTCGAAGTAACAAACGCGCATGCGCGCGCATTTCCCGCGGACGATAAAGTCCACTTTACTGGCCCAGGCCGGTAAAGTACAATGCCACCAACAATTACCTAATTACCATGCCCAGAAAGTGCGGGAAACATACTTGTGTTACGTAAACAACTTTTTAGGTCGAACAGGAACCGAAAGGTATAAAAGTATAAATTCCTCTTAATATTAATATTAATTCTGTAAATATTTTTTATTATTTTGCAAGCTTTGTATCTTTTTGAGCTTTCTTCGGTCCCAAATATTTTTTAGGTACGGAAGCTTTTTTGGATCCGCGAGCTTTTGTCGGTCCTGAACACAAACCTGAACACAAAATCTCGGCTCGCGCGGGTCAAGTTTTTGCACACTCTTAATTTTTAGCAATTTTCTCTACCTTCACCACTTTTACTTCAAGAAAAGTTTCTTACAGAAAATTCTAATTTTCTGCATTCAATTGGACATTTATACTTTGGTTATTCTTATCTTTATATAAGATGAAAATAAAAAATATATGAATAGTATAAATATCAAAATATCATGCCTCACAGTTCCTATGAAATAAAATATAGGGATCAAAGGGTACTTTTCGTCACGCTCACAGGGTACTTTTTTGCGCTTCAAGGGCAAAAAATGCAGGATAAATTCATAAGACTTCAAAATAATTCAAGTTAAATTCAGAAGAATTGAAATGTATTGGACAAACTTTTTAAATAAAAAAAAACTTTGATTTCCGTAAAATTGGAACGAATTTAGAGGAATTTAACGTAAACGAGAAGAATTCGATGAAATTCATGAAAATTCAAGGAGAATTAAAATAAATTAAATTCATTGAAAACAATTTAAGAGTGTGAAAAATCTTCATTGAATTCAGTAACTTTGAAATTATTTCAGAAAAATTCAAGGGAATTCAACAAAATGTGATGAAATGCCTAAGAATTCAAGGTGAAGTTACGAGGCTTAAGGATCAATTAAATAAAAACTTTTAAAAATTCCAAAAAATCCATTGACTTAAGCAGACTTTAGGAGACTCCAAGTGTACTAAAATTAAGGGTTAATTAATAAGAATTTAGAGTGACTTCCAAAAAATAATTTCAAATCTCGAAAACTCTACTAATTTCTAACCAAGGAAGTGATTGATGACTAAAAATAATTCAATTTGAATTCAAATGAATTGGAAGAAATGTTTAAACTCGGAAAAATTTAATGGATTACAATAAATTTTGAGTTAATTTAGAGAAATTTTAGGGAAACGGGAAGAATTCGATGAAATTCCTGAAAAATCAAACTGAATTTGAAAAACAATCAAGTGAATTCAAAACAGTTTAAAAATACAAAAAAAAATTAAATAAATTGAGTAAGTTTGAAATGAGTTTAGAAAATTAAAGATAATGTGAGATAAAATGCCCAAAATTCAAGATGAGTTAAAAAGACTTCAAGATAAATTAAACAACAAATTTTTCAAAATCCACTATATTGAGTAAAATTATGTGACTTTGGAAGAATTCAAAAGAATTTCAAAGAATTCAGGATAAATTAATAAGAATTTAGGGCGAATTCCAAATAAATTGCAAAATACATTTGAAAATCCTAAGAAATCCCTCACTTCTTGTGAATAAATTCTTTGAAAATTAAAATTAATCGAGAACTCTTAGAACCTCATAAAATCATTGAAATAATCAGGAATCTTATAAAATCTTTTGGAATATTTTAAAATATCCTATAACCTTACAGATACTGTAAAAACCTTTCATGTCTGTCGAAATTCTTTGAAACCGCATGAACATTTTTACAAAGCCCTTAAAATTATTAAAAACCTTGAAAATCCCTTGAAATTGTTTAAATCTCTTCAAAATGACCTAAAAAAATACTCTAAAATATTTCAAAATCTTTGAAATCCCTTCAAACTTTTGAAATAAACCAAAAAAGTTCTGAGAATCTTTTAGAATTTCCTAAAAATTTCATATCCTTTGATATCTTTTGAAATCCCTTGAAAAATCTTAAATTCTTGAATCTTTTTGAATAATCTGACATATTTGAAATCTTTCGAAAATTTTTAAAGATCTTGGAAATACCGAGGAAGAAAATGCTTTGAAATATTTTAAATCCTTTAACCATTTTGTCAATTTAATTAAAAACATTCCAAATTACACTGAATTAAGTAGAATTAAGTGAATTTAGAAGAATTCAAATGAATTTTAAAAATTCAAAAGAATTCAGGGTAAATTCCAAAAAATAATTTCAGATCTCTTTCAATCTTAGAAACCCTACTCTCTTCTTCCCATCACTTTTCATAAAGACATTCTTTAAAATCCACTACAATATTATTAAATATTCCGTGAAATTCTATGAAATCTGGCGACATTTCTTGAAATCCTGGAAAATTTATTAAAATTCCTTAAAAATTATTGAAATCCTCGGGAATCTTATGAAATCCTGTGGAAACTTTTGGAATATCTTGAAACTATTTTTTTATGTAAAATAAACACATTTTTAGATTGAAATATCAACTATTACATTTGTCATTCAAAATTCGTGTTTTTCGGTTGAAAATTGACTTTTTTGTTGAAAATTTATATTTGTGGGTTAATAATTAAAGTGTTTTGTAGAAAATTCTCTTTTGGGAAATATTTAATATGCGTGGGTTAAAAATACAACTGTTTGGAAATCAATATTTTTTTCGTCGAGGATTCAAATCATTTATTTTAAATTTTTTTATTTCTGATTTAAAATTAAAATAATTTTGCACTGAAATAATAACTATTAAATTTTTAGTCGAAATTCGTTTTTTTTTAATTCTACTATTTGGTGATATATGAACTTTTTTGTTGAAAATTGGTATTTTTTGATTAAAAAATTAGACAGTTTTGTAGAAAATTTGTCTTTTCCGAGAAATATTGAATATTTTTTTGGATAAAAATGCAACTGGTTGAAAATTAATTTTCTTTTGCTAAGGATTTCCCCTGAAATCGAAAATCTACAAGCGCGATTGATGATGCTAGTCCTATCGAAAAAAAAAGTGGTGTAACAATATATGACGAAAAACTCGCAATCATTTTTGTTGAAAACCTGATTGGCTTTTCCATACTTGAAGTTACCCATGCGTCAATATTTAAATAATAGTTGAATTTATAAATGTTTATTTAAATGTAGTTATATGCAAATTTCGCATTTTTATTGAAATTATTCAATTTAGAAATGATACGTAAAATTTGTTGTAGTAGGAAATTTTTTGGATAGATACTTTTTTTGCATACAGCCATTTTTTCAATAATATTTAATGAACACGTTGCAATGGAACTTTTTTTGTCAATTTTATAAATCGAACTTTGCGCTACACCTAGAACATCCTTTATAAGAAATATCATAGAAAACCTTTTCTAATATTATTAAATAAATTATTAAAAATATTATACATTTTTCATGTTAATTCTTTTAGCTGGAAATTAAATTTTGTTTTAATTAATTTAATATGCAAACATGAAGTTTCGAAGAAAATTTAACATTTTTGTATGTTTTAGGTTCTTACAAGGAAACCTTTCGAGGTGTACCCCTCCGATTCCCGATACCCCTCCGAGCATCATAATTGAAGAAATTGAATTCAAAATAGATCAAAATTTGAAAATTAAAAAAAAATTTAATTGTAGATTGAAATTTTTCTGATTCAACTTTGATCGTTTAAATGAATTTTGAAATAATTTTAAAAGAGCCCCCGTCAAAAACTATGAAAGTTCAACTGGTTTATAAATAAAATTTTTATTTGAAAATGATACCTACTAAAAATGTCAATAATTTAAATTTTAATAATTAAAAGTACAAATATATTATTTTATTGAACGAAATTAAATGAAGAATGTAAAATATAACTGTATTATTTATTTTTATTTTAGTTTTATGAGAACGGTTAATTTGTCGTCCCGAAAATTTTCAGATTCTACGATAAATAATACAATTTGCAAAATTATCGATAATCGAGATTTAATTACATCGGCCGAGTATAATTAAATCCGTTTTCTTTTATAGGAGTAAAAAGCAGCATCACGAAAATTAAACACTTTATCGCTCATTATTTCATAAACGACGCTCCACAATTTTTCATAGCCTTCCTTCTTATCAAGAAAATCTAATTGGAACGATCGAGAGACTAAAAGGAAAACGTCTTACGGACGGGAAAATTCATTTAAAAGCTTCGGGGCACAAATAGGCACACATTATAAATAACGATATTGGATTCAAGCTTCC
The DNA here is from genome assembly GCA_932178445.1 of Andricus quercusramuli. NCBI lineage: Eukaryota > Metazoa > Arthropoda > Insecta > Hymenoptera > Cynipidae > Andricus > Andricus quercusramuli. Next base: position 32,065 of record CAKNXH010062959.1, on the reverse strand, counting down.
GTATAATTATTTATCATCACAATTATAAAGAATTTGCGAATGCAAATCTATAAAATTTAATAAATTTCCATTTTCAATCTTTGAAATTCAAAATCGCATCATATTCTATTATCCAAATCAAATTTTGATGAAGTGTTAACAAATATTCAGGAATTGAAGAATTTTAAAATACAAATCGATGAAATTGAAGAATTTTCAATTTTATCTCTCAAAAATGGTAGGACTTTGAATTTCAAATCTTTAAAAGTGAAGAGTTTTCAAATTTTAAATTAACAATTGAAAATTATGTAAGTTTTACAATTAAAAATTCAGTACTTTTGATGCTTTGCATTCCAAATTTCTTCAATTTGTAAGATTTAGAATTGAAAGCTTGACTTTTCATTTCTGAAACTACCAAAATTTGAGAATTGTCATTCATACATTTTACAAATTTAAGGGTTTTCAATTTAAATCCTCAATTATGAAAATTGAAGAATTTTCAATTATAAATCTTAAGAATTATAGATCTTTAAATTTTAAGAATTGGAAACTTGACTTTTGATTTTCCAAATCGTCAAAATTTTAGAATTTGTATTTATACATCTTTAAAATTTTGAAGATTTCTCAATTGCAAATCTTCAAAATTGAATCAATTTGAATTTAAAATCCTGATCATCGAAGACTATGTATGTAAAAAAATATGCAAGTTTTTAGTTCTAGAATAATAAATTCTATAACTTTGATGCTTTACATTGGAAATTTATTCAATTTAGAAGATTTAGAATTAAAAACTTGAACTTCGCTTTTTTTTGTAAAATCATCCAAATGTAATAATTTTCATTTAGACATCTTCAAAATGAAAGAGTTTTCAATTGTAAATCTTCAAAATTTGAGGAATTTAAATTGCAAATATTGAAAACAGAAGAATTTTAAATTTCAACAATTTACAATGAAAGAATTTCTAATTATAAGTTTTACAATTGAAACTTCTATCATCTTTATACTTTGCATTCCAAATTTATTCAATTTGCAAGATTTAGAATT
>CAKNXH010062959.1:0-16113 GCA_932178445.1 Andricus quercusramuli | reverse complement strand
GCACTCAGTTCACGGTAGCACCTTCTTTCATCTTGCTCGAAGGTTCGATCTTGATGCCTTCTTGCACTACTTTTCTGGTACCGACGCAGTCCAGAAGTAAGAACATCAAGTCTCTGGCCCTTGGGTCTCTATAATCTCATCCAATATTGCTATTGTCAATATCATGATATACCAAGGATGGATGATTTTAGTAACATGGTGTATCAGCTTTCTGGTTCTATTTCCTTTCTTATTTTGAGTGATTCAGCCCAATTTGCACCTTACTTTGCTGACATCTAGATCCAACCTTATTTCCTATGGTGGATCTCGATCCGTTCCTGGGGCATCTTGGGCAGAGAATGCATATTTAAAATCTAATAAAGCACAACCAAAATTCCTTTCAAGGTGCAGTAGTTTTCCTGGGATTTCTTTGTTTACATCAACGTTATCAATGATGAGATGTGCTTCTACTGGATCCGGTACTTGATGTTCATTATCTCTAGCACTCACGCCTTCAGCTTCCATCAGGTTTTTGTTGTACATTGCTTCCAGAGTGAGTTCATCATTAGGAAGCTACTGTTTCACCTCCATTTTGATGGCAGCTATTTCAACACCTGGAACCAATCAATTTACAGATATTGAGCGTTTTTGGTCTCCTAGATTCTGCTTATTTATTCTTGTCGCTAGCTCTGGATACTGATGTAAAAAGAGTCGATGATGTCCTCTTCTCACATTTTGCCCACTTCTCCGTGCCAACAAATAAAAGCGTATTACAGCTTTGTTCATAAGTTGTCATTTCAATCGCCTTCTTGGTTTCTGAACCTCTGCTTTTAGCTTTGGTTGAATCAGGTTATCTGCCTCTCGATGATGTGATGGTACTGGATCACCATCAGGTTGCGCAAGAACATCAATTGCCTCAAACCCTTTGTCTATTGGTTTCATTCTTCACACTGACACAATAGAGACGCACCAATTCCTCTTTCATAGTGGTATCCCACTTGATGCTCTCCCACGTTATTTCTGTTGAGGTGGTTGGTTGCAAATTGTCAATGCTATAGCATTGGCAATAGCTTTCTTTAGCTATAGCTAATTCTTTAGCTATAGCTAAAGAATCTACAGCAGGCACGGTTAATGTTCCACTGTTTACCGTTTGTCATAGATGTTCTTGCTGGCCAGACCATCTCGCAGCTCATCATCACCACCGTCCCGTATGCTAGGACCCCTAAAGGTGGTTCCAGGGGCGCCCCGACGATACTCGGGAAGCAACGAAAGTATCAAAATATTTAACAGGCTCTCCATGATAATTTATGGGGTTTGGTGTTCCTCTTAGACACTTTCTTCTTTGTTCTTTCCCCATCTAGTATGAGAAGCCCTGTGAGTAGCAATGCTACACCCAACATAGCGACGGCGAAGGGCTTCACAAAATCACCACGTAAAGCTCTCCGCCCGGGCCCATTGGTATCCAAGGTTTTTCGTTCCAGGCATCTGTCATGAGTGGAATGCACTACACTGACACTCTTTATCATGCTTTTCTTATAAGCTATTTGTCGCCACACTTTCCCGACCTGGCACATCTCTTTAGCTTCACTGTAAAAACTAGGATTCGATTTAGAACTTAATTCAGTATTAAAACAGTTCACGCTACAAAACAATCCTACTTCAGTTTGATCCGCCAATCTAATAAAATAAGGTCGATTTGTGGATTGAAATAGGCTCGAAATTAGGATCATCTGTCAATAACTAAATACTAAATCTGATAAAACAAATTCTAATCTGTCAAGTTTAGAAAGCAACGTAACCCATAGGGCTGAAGTTCGCGACGTCTGAGTGTGACGGTTCAACACTAATTTTTACGAATTTTTAATTTCATCTATTTTTTGTTTTTTGTAAGAGTGAAGTTTGGAACAATTGAAACAATGCACCCTCTCAATCAATTTAGTTCGCTATCTCGGATCATTTATCAATCTGAAGTTAGCAAACTAAACAAGACAGAAACTGGTACTAAAATAAGACTATTCGTGAGATCATATTAGAAAGCCCAAAAAAGGATCCCAGATAAAAATGAATGCCTAGTTTTTACTGTGTTCCTTTACGACCATTAATTTTCTCATGGAAGCTCTTATGCTTCTATGACTTTTTATATCTTTCCAATTTGGGGTCTCACTTACACATTCCCATCATTCTTTTCTCGGTCTGCCTCTGGGTACGCTACCATTTACCTCACCTCGATATATTTTTTTCATTAGTCGTTCTTCTTACATTCTCTCAACATGCCCAAACCATCTCAACAGACACTCTTGTCAAACAGTCTTGTCAAACTGTCTCTATGTCACAGTTGTGCATTCCTATATTGAAGATAATTTTTCACAATAAGAAAATTCATTGAAAATTCATTGAAAATTCATACTTTTAACTCAGAAATTAATTAAATTTGCTTTCACTCAAATAAATTGCGTAGAAGACTCTATTGAATGTCTGCCTGTCTGTCACCTGTTAAATTGCTAAATTCTTCCATTTATACAAAGTATATGTTATTAATTTGTATAAGTCATACATGCTTCTGGCAACCCTATTTTTGGCAGTACCAGGATGCCATTATAATTATCACTTTAATTATTTTAATCAAGTCTTATTAATCGTAAGGAAATAATTTCTCATAAACATTTGTAAATGCACAAAATTACACAACAAAAGTCTATTGTTGAGTAATTACATTCCTATCAATGACAATTTTTTTCACAGAATTCGATTTTGGCAACAAAAAACCATATGAGAAAGTAGAGGGAAAACGATAATATCAAGAAATTTTTTGAGTTGACCAAGAACCGAACTTTTGAGAACAGCATAAAAAACCAAACATTAGAGAAAGGCATCAAGGTTTATGGCTCAATGTCTCTATTTATTGACTTAAAAGAAAAATTCTCTTGAAAAGTCAAATTAGGTAAGGCAATTGCACAAGAAGGCTTGAAAAGAAGTACATATGTTTCCAAAAATCAGATTTGAAAAAAATGAGGAAAAGAGAGCGAGGTGGTTTCTGGTTGTCTCTATTTTCTTCCCTATTTTTCCCTTTGTTATATAACTGTCTCTAATGCGCCGATTAGACTGTTGTTCAGAAACATAATTCTCTCATTTTTCTTTCAACTTCTTTTGTGCAATTATGTTACACAAATTGACTTTCTTGATTACATGTTTTTAAAAAAACGGATTTTTGGAATCATACTTCTTTTTAAGTCTTCTTGTGTTAATATGATATTCTTCTTAGTCATTTATTTCTTTTTTTTTTGCTGTCGCTCCCTCCTGACGATTACAGTTTTAGTTGGAAATGTTATTATTTTATTGAAAATCCAACAATTTTGTTTCAAAGTCTTCGTTTTTGGTTCAAAATTCAACTGTTTTGTTAAAAAATAATAATTTAATTTATTCTTAAAAAATTGACCTACCTAAAGGTTGAACGACTTTTTTAAAATTATTATTTTTTAAAGATTCATAATTTAGTGGTAGAATTTCTCCCTTTGTTGAAAATTTATTTGTTTCTCTTATCGAAAATTTATTTTTTCAACTGAAAATTCAATTATTCCAATTGAAAATTCATCTCTTTGGAAGAAAGTAAAACTATTTTGTTGAAAATTCATCTTTTTTAATCAAAAATTCCTTTCACCTTAGTTAAATTTTAACTACTTTTTAAAACATTTTATTTTTTTCATTCAATACTTATTTAAATATGTAATTCATATTGGTACTAAAATGTATATTTGTTTAAACGAATATGTAAAATTTTTAGTTGAAAAATCTTTTCTAATTTTATGATTTCGAAATCATTCATCCTTTCTTCTAGATTATATTTCACAGAAGAGTCACAAATTTGAACAACTTTGGGTTATCGTAGCACTTTACACCAAAAATTGTTATTTTAAGACAAAAGTCATTATAATTAGAAAAGATTTGTAATTTTTAAACAGATAGGTAGAATTGGTATTTTTGATTCAAAAATTCATCATTTTTTCCAGATCATTATTATTCTTCGGATTATCATTCAGTCATTAAATTCACGATTTTTATCCAATTTTTGGTCATGCTCCCGTTTTTTCCCAGCAATTAGTATAGATTTCAAAGCAGATTTTTAAAGAAATGTTAGGTTTTGCTAACTTTTATCACCGGAAATGGGTTATTTCAAACAAAAAACATGAACAATTTTTTTTCGGTGTTAGTATTTTTCTTCGGATAGTGGTATTTTTGATAAAAAATGCAACTGCTTGATTGTCTATATATTACACAAAAAATAGATTGTAAAAGGAGTCTGAGGGGGAGAAAAAGACGATTCAATCTGCGCTATTTTTTATTATTTATTTATTATTCATGCTTGCGTATTATTATTTGTTGTTAAATATGGGTGCATTTCAAAAAATTCCGATTTTTTCTCTTATAAACCTTGAAAAAATGGACAAATCTCTATAATTATATCATAACTTTATTTGTATTAAATACATTAGGCAATTTGCCTAATCACAAAGAATAAATTTAGCACTTATAATATTGCTATAGTCCCAAAATTAGGACTAGTAGAAAATTAGAAAACAAAAAAATTAGAAATTTCAAAAATACGACTCCGTGTTAAACAATTATTTTAAGAAGATAATAATATTCTTAAAAATGTCGAAATTTTCAAATTCATTTTTATCATCCTCATGATATTTAATCAGTCAACTGTAACATTTGTTGCTAAAAGAGGATTTATTATATCATTGAAATCCATGTATACAATATTTTTTCTATAAAATATAATAAAAATGGCTAAAAATGCACGAATTTTGAGAAAAGTATAAACTGGAAATTTTTTATCGAATTAATAATAAATAGAGTATTGTTGGCAGACACAGGGATATTTTTTAAAAACTAAATTTTTGAATTCCTGAAGCCAAATTATGCCAAGATACGTCGAAAAATTGAGTTCGAAAATTTTCAATCATAACAAAACTTCCTCTTTGAAGAAGCAATACATAATGGAAAAATATCTTGCTTCATTAAACCGCGAACGAGTAGAGATTTGTGATTTACGATCACAAAGAAATAAATTCCTTTATGATTACACTCGAAATCGAACAATAATTGCAAATAAATTCGTTGTGGTGTGAAACTATCTTTCACTGATAAACCAATGAAGATAAATTACCTTCGATGCATTTTATAACAAGTTATCGATTTCGTTTGTAAACATTTTTGTTTGAATTGTCCTCGGGCATTTCTGCTTTTATTTACCCTGACTGAAATATAATTTTCTGGGACGTACGTGTCGCATCCTTTGTGAATATTCATATTTTTATTCAAACAAATACACGAGGATAATCAGTTTAACACATCGCTACTGTTATGGTAAATAATTTTTGTTCCACGAAATAATTTAATAAGACAAGTTAAATAAATTATTTTTTCAATCATTGCGAATTATGAAATAATTACTATTTCTTACTGTGAAAATATTAATTATTGCAAAAAATATTATTTTTAGTCGGATACATGCAGCAAAATTAAGACATACATGTTTACACATTTTTGTCCTTTGTGTTGTCTTAAAGTCATTCAAAAATCAATTTTGTGTGACAATCGGATTCATAAATCGTTAATTGTTCCTGAGAAACGAGGAAAACGTTAAGAGTTGTATTATTTTCATAATTAAGTTTATACTTTAAAAAACGTTCCAAAATCAATATTTTATTATTAAAACTTTTGTAATTAGATAGTCTCAAATCAATTATTACGAATAGGTTTAAAACTGAACATTTTTTTCAACTTTAAATTCACGATTTCAAACTTTCAAATTTTTAAATTTTTAAAAATACAGAGTGGTCGTTTCAATTGAGAGTAAAAATAACCGCTTATTTTACGGATTTTTCTGGTGAAAATAGGAAAAAACTAAATTTTTTTTAATAATGTAAATTTTTTTCATTATTTTTCATCGTTTATCCATGTATTTTGATACACTGATAACGAATATGGCACTGGAAATACTTGCCATGCTGAAAAATACTTGACTTTATTGTTGGCCATACCCCAACTCGGTGACAACCATCCCTTAATCACATTCGACCCCATTCCCAGTACTTTAAAAAAAAGTTCATAGTTGGCCATACACCAAATCGGCAAAATCTACTTTTCAATTATATTTGACCCCATTTCCAGTTTCCAAAAAAAATCTGTTTGTAGTTACTCATATCCCAACTCGGTAGAATCTACTTCTTAATTATATTTGACCCCATTTCCAGTTTTGAAAAACCTACTGTTTATAGTTGCCCATATCCTAATTCGGCAGAATCTACTTTTCAATTATATTTGACACCATTTTCAGTTTACAAAAAAAACTGTTTGTAGTTACGCATATCCCAACTCGGTAGAATCTACTTCTGAATTATATTTGATCCCATTTCCAGTTTAAAAACAAAAGCAACTGTTTATAGTTGCCCATACGCTAATTCGGCATAATCTACTGCTCAATGATATTTGACCCCATTTCGAGATTAAAAACAAAACCAACTGTTTATAGTTGTCCATATCTTAATGTGGCAAAATATACTTCTCAATTATATTTAATCCCATTAGCAATTTTTAAAAAACAATTATATACAATATATACAATTACATACAATTACAATCTAAACATGAATAATACAAACAATAAAGTAGCCGCGGAATGGACTGAAACTCGGATTGACCAAAGGCATGCACACGGTAAGCGTAAAGGTCTTGTTTCGGGCGATGAATGGAGACTGGGTGTTTGGAATGCTAGAGGAGTGAATGATCTTAAGATAAGAGAACTACGAGAAACTATGCACGTAAGGAAACTAGACATTCTTTGTGTACCTGAGACAAAGAAAAAGGGTTGCGAATTTAGAAAAATAGGAAATGGGGTGTTGAAAGGCGGTTGTGAAATATGGTCAGGAGTAGATAGCGAATCGCATCGTAGTCAAGGGGTCGGTTTAATTATGAATGAAAAAGCAAGTCATCATCTCATAGAGCATAACTTTGTATCACCCAGATTGCTGTGGGCTAGAATGAAGGTAGGAATCAGAAGATTATTTATCGTAGCGTGCTACGCACCAGTTGATAGCGATACGAGGGAAGTTAAGGACGCCTTCTGGGACACTCTAAATGATACAATAAGTATTTGCGATCAAGGTGAAAGAATAATTCTGCTAGGAGATATGAACGGATGGGTCGGTGTCCAACGTCAGGATACAGATACAGAAAGGGTGCTAGGTAATTTTGGAGATCCAACAAGAAAAAATTATAACGGGGAAAAGCTAGTTAGTTTATGCTTAGAAAAGGGCCTATTTATTACAAATACTTGGTTTAGACATAAAATGATCCACATGTACACCTGGCGTAAAGGAAATAGCCACAGCATAATTGACTTTGTTATTGCGGATGAAAGATTAAGAGAACTAGTTAAAGATACAAGAGTCATGAGGGGTTCCGAATGCAATTCTGATCATTACCTTTTAGTCTGCAAAATAAACTTAGGGCGGGGATGGAGAACAAAGAAAACAAAGAAAACGAAACAAACACGAATAAAAATTGAAAATTTACAGAGACAAGAAGTGCAAACAGAGTTTAAAAAGAGGTTAACTGAAAGCATAGATAGGGCAACGTGGGAAGCGCTTATAAACAATAAAGATATAGAGGGCGCGTGGACTTTATTACGGGATGTCATTGTCAAATCTGCGACCGAAGTATGTGGTACAGCGGTTGTAGGAAGAAAGTCTGGCGATGCGTGGTGGGACGATGAAATTGCGGCAGCCCAAAAAGAAAAGAAAGAAGCGCACAATAAAACGCTGAACATGACAGGTCTTAGCGATGAGGAGAGAACTAGACTTAAAAATGATTACAGACACAAAAATAGGAAAGTAAAACGACTAGTCAAAGAGAGTAAAGAGAAAATCAGAACAGAAGAAGAGAATAAAATAATAAACTACTTTGAAGGAATTATGAAACTATTATATAAACAGTTGAAGGAAAGTAAAAGTACAGAGTTTGCTAGCATGAGAAACAGCAAAGGCGAAATGCTATATGATATAGACGGAATAGTAGACGCTTTGAAAGAGTCTTTCAAAGAACTATTGGGAGGTGAAAATATCGGACAACAAAACTGCGACATAGAAGATAATGCATTAGAAAACCCAATTGAAAAAGTCTGTGTCACTGAGGTCAGAGATATAATTAAGAACTTGAAAAACGGTAAGGCTGCGGGTATAGACAATATTAGCGCTGAAATGCTTAAATACGGTGACGAGTACATACCTCACAGGTTGTGCGAATTAATAAATTTATGTATCGAAACGGGAGAAGTCCCAGACGATTGGAGAAAAGCGATTATCGTACCAATATACAAAAGAAAAGGAGATAAAAGCAACTGCATTAATTACAGAGGTATCAGCCTACTAAGTACCGTAAGTAAAATATACTCAAAAATACTTATCCGTAGGGTAATGAAAATTACAGAAGAGAAAATATGGGAAGTCCAAAGTGGATTTATGCCAGGAAGATCATGTACGGATCAGATATTTAGCCTAAGACAGGTCGCAGAAAAAAGTTTGAGAGTAGGAAAGAAAGTCTTCTGTGCATTTATCGATCTAGAAAATGCATTCGACACGGTAAATAGAAGTAAACTTTGGGAAGTCCTTAAAGAGTATGGAGTGAATGGAGGGCTCCTACAAGCAATAAAAACAATATATACAGGTAGTAAAGCGAGTGTAAGGGTAAATGGGAAAAAGAGTGAATGGTTCGATATTATGCAAGGCGTGAAACAAGGATGCGTTATGTCCTCGGGGCTTTTTATCATATTCATGGATAAGTGTCTTAGAACTGCCCTCTTCGACGAAAAAGGTGTAGATCTCGAAACCGTCAAGGTACGTGGGTTGGCTTTCGCAGATGACAAGATTGTTATGGCAGAATCAGTCGAAGACTTGCAAAGAATGTTGAATAAACTTAATACAAGCATGAAGAACATGGACCTCAAAATTAACGTGAATAAAACGAAAGTCATGGTATTTGAGGGAAAAAGTGAGAAAACAATATGCAACATAGTTCTAAATGATGAGAAATTAGAACAAGTTGACAAGTACGTATATCTAGGTAGTCTATTCACTAACGACGGAAAAATAGATGGGGAATTAGATAGGTGCATAAATAAGGGTAAGCAGGTTATCGGTAGAGCAAGGTCCATCCTCACAAATAAAAACATATCAAAAAAAGCTAAAATGGCCATACATAACTCTATTTTCGTACCGACTGTACTATACGGTAGCGAGACATGGACCTGTCAAGAAAAAGACAGGAGTAAAATCAACGCGATCGGCATGACACCTCTGCGCATAATATGCGGGAAAACACTGATGGACAAAGTACGAAACGAGACAATCCTCGAAGAATGTGGTACAGGGGAGACACTAGTTGACATATGGGAAAGAAATCAGCTAAGGTGGTTCGGACATCTTGAAAGAATGAAAGATGAACGACTGACCAAGCAAGTGTATAAAGGTAAAGTAAATGGCAAAATGCCCAGAGGTAGACCGCCGAAAGAATGGTTAGAATCTGTAAATGAGACACTAATACGAAGAGACATAAGAAGCCATAGAAATACAAGAGCCTGCATGAAAAAATGCATGGACGTGAATGAAGCTAGAGTAGTATGCCAGGACAGAAATATGTGGCGACAAATAGTTTATAAACAGAGTGTCAATAGAGTGAATGATGCCTGAAACAAAGACCTTGGATACTAATGGGCCCAGGTGGGGAACCATACATAATAATTTTGTGAGGCTCCTCACTTGGGGTGATCGCTAGAGAGATTGATCAGCAACCTGGGTCGGAGCTGTGTTGCGGAGTGAACGTGTAATTTATATAAATAACACGAGAACTCCAGATCAATCTAAAACATCTATACATAACACCTACATACCCATCCACCCTATACCCATATACCGATCAACCTCATACCTATATACCTATTTCACTACTTTCCAACCGAACAAGTCACGCCTACCCCGGAAGGGAAAAGGCTTAATGGTATAATAATTAAAAATATATACAAGCAATTATATTTGACCCCATTTCCAGTTTACAAAAAAACTGTTTGTAGTTACTCATATCCCAACTCGGTAGAATCTACTTTTCAATTATATTTGACCCCATTTCCAGTTTACAAAAAAAACTGTAGTCACGCATATCCCAACTCGGTAGAATCTACTTCTGAATTATATTTGATCCCATTTCCAGTTTTGAAAAACCTACTGTTTATAGTTGCCCATAGCCTAATTGGGCAATATCTACTGCTCAATGATATTTGATCCCATTTCCAGTTTAAAAACAAAAGTAACTGTTTATAGTTGCCCATACGCTAATTCGGCATAATCTACTGCTCAATGATATTTGAACCCATTTCCAGATTTAAAAAAAAAAACCAACTGTTTATAGTTGTCCATACCTTAATGTGACAAAATATACTTCTTTATTATATTTAATCCAATTAACAATTTTTTTAAAACAATTATATACAATCATATACAATATGCACAATTATATAAAATATAAAAAATATATACAATCAATTATATTTGACCCCATTTCCAGTTTACAAAAAAAAACAATTGTTAATAGTTACCTATACCACAAGTCGGCAAAATCTACTTCTCAATTATATTTGAACCCATTTCCAATATTTAAAAAAGCCACCTATTTGAAGGTTCTCACGGTAGAACCGTATGTCAGTGCGAAAGAAAAAAAAATTAAGAAAGCTAAAATATCTCATTGAAATTTAAATAATTTTCAGCTTGTAAAGTTTAGTTATAATTATATTTACAATTGAAAAATAAAACATGAAATTAATTCAATTGTAATACAATCAAATAATAATACAATTGCAATACAATGTATTCTCTTGAATGGCGGCTATTGAATGTCTTACTATTATTATTTGAAAAATAAAAAAACGTAATAAGATTCTACGTAACTATTATACATAAGTATAATTGATGTGATTTTTTTAGAAAATTTTGGGACAGTATCATTACCATAAAGGAAGAAAAACAAAAGATCTCAGAATTAATTTCATGCGAAATTATGCATTGTGGACTTTTTTTGATCATAAATCATACATTTTCAAAATATAAAATTGAGAAATTCTTGATTGCGGATCACGAATAAAAGTAAAAATTTTCAGTTTAAATGAAAAATAAAAACTCTCTTCCGAGATATTGAGTTACTTAACTGAGAGAAAATGATTTTGATTAGAAACAGTTAACCAATTCCGAATAATTCATTCAAAAATTTTGAAGTTCGAATTTCATGGGGTTTGAAAATCGTCTTTGGATAGTGAATTAAGCATCCATTTTTCAATTTCAACAAATAATTAAAACTTTCTTCCTAAATATGAAGAGGCTCAACAGGAATAAAAAAGTTTTCATTCAAAAAATAATTTCTGTCCCGGGAAAATGAAGATTGACTGTGACGGTATCGCACTGTAACATACGACTTTTCGCTGAAAGTTCTATAAAAAAAATAATGGTATATTATTCTTCATAAATAAACGATAATAATTTTAACAAATATCATTTTTGATCGAAAAGTAAAAAATTAAGTCAAAACAACCTTAGAAAAGTGGCTTTTTGTAGAAAATGAAGTTTTTAAGGTTTGAGGATGGAATTGTATTGGTACTTTGGTGCTGAAAATAGTGGAAAATAGTTTTATGTAGGAGCTTCTTCTCTGAAAAATGAAGTAATTCATTATTTTACTTTATTTAAAAACTTTTGGGAAGAGGAATATGACCAGAAGAAATTGTAATTGAAGAAAAAAATAGCTTTTCACGATTTACAGGAGAAAAATTATTTAAACAAATGAAAATTGTGCGAATAATTGTTGAATATTCTTCAAAGATAGACTACTCTCAACATTAGTGAATTGTGTAATTAATTCCAGAAAAAAAATTCTCACGATTCCAAGGAGGAAAAGTTGTTCAAACTATTGTAATTATTTAAAATAAATATAAAATATGTTGAATTTTTCGAAGTCGAATTTGTACAGGTATAAATTTATCCAACGATTTTTTTTAAATCAGAAATTCAATTTTCTAGCAAAACTATATGAGATATGACAAAAATGTTTAAAAGCAAACCTGTTCACCTCAAAAAGTTTATCAAATTTGGTTGAATGTATTTTTTTTATAAGACGCATATTTTTTGTTTTAATCGTGAAAAATGTTATTAAAAATAAAATATTAAATTTTCAGTCAAACTATGCAAGATATAAAAAAATGAAAAACAAAAATTGTTTGTCCGAAAACGATATACAAATTTGTTGTTAATCCTTTTTTGATGGAACGTCTATTTTTTGTTTTATTTGTGAAAAAATGACATTAAGAACCTAAAAAAAAATTGTTGTGGAAAACTGCACGAAACACGATAAAAAATGAATACAAAAATTGTTCACTCAGAAAAGATCTACAAATTCATTATAAATCATTTTTTAATAGGTCGCGTCGTTTTTTCTTAATCGTAGAAAACAACCTTGAAATTAAAAATTATTATTTTTTTGTTTTGTTGAAAAAACGAAATAGTTGAACTTTTAACCAAATAGTTAAATTTTCATGGCAAAAATACGAATTTTATAGAGAACAGTGAAATTTTTACCAAAAAATTAATTTTTTGACCCACAGAGAAGATTAATTTTCGAAAAAAAAAGATAAACTTTCAACAAAATGAAAGAATCTTCAATCGAAATGTTGAATTTTTAGTCAAAAACGAATTTTCTACAAGAAAAGGTGAAGTTTTTACCAAATAGATCAGTTTCGGAATAAATAGTTCAATTTTTAACCAAATAGTTTAACTTTTGGACCAAAAAGACGAAATTTTTAGAGGACAGTTGAATTTTCGACAAATAAAATTAATTTTGAACCAAGAGATATCAATTTTCAATCAAGAAAGATAACTTGAATAGGTAGTTGAATTTTTCACCAAAAAGCTGAATTTTCGACCAAAGAAGATTAACTTTTTCCGGAAAAAAAGAAATTCTTACTAAAAAAAAAAAACTTAACTCAACAAAAAAAATATTTTTATTTTAGAGTTAAACTTTCAATCAATTTTCAACCAAAAATGGAATAGTTAAACTTTTAGTGAAAAAATTAATCTTTAACAAAAAAAAAGAAATTTTAATAACGTAGTTCAACTTTCTACCAAGTAGTTGAATTGTTTACCAAAAAAGATGAATTTTCAACCAGATAGTTAATAATTTGCCAGCAAATTGTAAGATTTTCAACCAAACGGGATAGAATTTTTCAACTAAAAGGATAATAATAGACTTTTCAGCCAAAAACAATGAACTCACAACCAAAAGTAGTTACATTTTCTTATTGGTTTCTATAAATATCACTTTTAAGCGAAAAAATGATTTTTGAAATTATAATGTTATTATTGAACTGTACCATTTCAGGGACATTTTTCGCAAATCATCCAATTCTATTACAAACCGTATTTCTCGATGCGACCACCTCCCCCTCTCAAGTTGGTTACAATAATTGGCACAACATTATTTTTTTTTAATGAAACATTTTTCGAATTTTTTTTTTCGTATCTTTGAATTTTTCATTTTCAAATTTTTTAGAAAATTTTTAGAATGAGAGAAGGTTGGAAAAGGAACAAATTGGTTGTTTTGATAGGAAAAATCCAGCATAATTCTTTGTTCGATCGAAATTTAGAAACTTCAGATACAAAATTTTTATTTTTCAAGTTTTTGTTTTTCCGTTTTTTTTTCGAGGAAAAAAATTTCCACCATAATATGACTATCATTTCAATTATTCAGTTCGCTGTTCGTAATCAAAAAATGTACATGTCGAAGAATTAAATTTTACGAACATTATCATAATGCGGAAGAAATCGATACAACATTTGTTTAACAGCAAAATAAGAAAATTTTGTATATATTAGGACAATGTCGTAAAGTTATCGTGAAACTTCTTTCAAAATATATTGAAAAAAATATTTCCAAAATATATTAGAAACCCCAGGTGGAAAATTTATACACAGTGGGAAGTATTGTTTACAATTTCCTCATTTGTGTTACACAAAAAATGTAAAAAACGATTAAAAATTATACACAATATTTCCCACTTCATACAACTTTTCCGCCTTGTAGGTTGAACTGATGAAAATAAAAAAAATTTATTCTTCTCGCTGATTTTTTTCAACTTACCCACTAACCAATCTATTACTCACTAACTCACAGAATCGTGTATTCATTTTCATAGTTTTGTGTTTATTAAAAAAGTTTCGAGTGAATATGATGCGTATTTTTTTAAAACCAATTTCTAGAAATTATGGGGACAGCTTTTTTTCTATGTAATATTTTTTTAGAAGATTAGCAGTAAATACAAGTCTTTCATGTTTGAATTACACAGAATTTTGCTGCAGAAATAAACATTTTTTTCTGAATTTTTGCTCAAAAATGAACGTTTCGTTTCTGCATTTTATGTTCATAAGAAATTTTAGTGAAAAAATAGTTTTAAAATATTTCACTTTTAAAATTGATTTATTTAATTTTAAAAGTTTATTAGATACTTGGGTATAAATAAATAAATAAATATATATATATATATATATATATATATATATATATATATATATAATTCAAAAACTAAAAGAACAATTGTCATGCAAAAAATAATCAATATAAATAATATCGTCCTGTCATAAATTACCCAAATCATATAAAATATAAAAGACTTGAAAATAGCTATGAAAATGTGAGAATATTCCAAAAAGTTTCTAATTTTTCTTAAATTATATACGGTTTGGAGTAAAAAATCTAATATATAAGAATAAAATCCAGTTATGCAATTTCGAGAAATACGATAAATACCTATGCAAATTTAAAAAGACGAAAAAATAGTTTTTATTAATTTAATACAAACAGAATCCTATTATGCCCTTACTAATCAAACTATACAATCAGTTTTACAATACATTTTCAAAAATTCAAAAATTATAACAATCTGATAACAAAAATTATTTATTTCAAGCAAAATATTTAGCAGTTACCTTCACTATGATTATAATTGTTCAAGTTTGAAAACTTAAATAATTTTTTTCATTCAAGATCTGGAATGCAATGTAAGATTGAAAATTAAAATAAACATTTAAAGATTTTTCTTGTTCTTACGAAAGCTTGAAATACTCATGATGTCAAATGTCCAATACAATTTAGCAGTGCCCTAAAAATATTTGTTTACTCTTTTTACATAAAATGTTATGGTGTATTCCATAGAATAAAAATAATACCTTTGTACAGCATCCCGGTGTCGCTCTACATTTTTCTGCACGTGATTCCATTCACCATAGCAGCTTGAGTTGTTATCAAGAAAAAAAATCGGGTTTATCAAGAAACTAGAGCACCACAGATTGTTTGATCAATTCTTGAAAATATCTGATTGAAAGGGCTGGCTTAATTCAGAAAAAGCGTGCTTTTATGTTCTGGAACATTATCGGAACGAAGTTCTTATTCCTCTAGGGTCCACCATGCGACTGTCGACTCTGTCGCAGTGAGAGACCGTGCTAAAGTTTCGCGGGTCGATCGAACACGTTTCTGCACACCCCCTCCTCCTATCAACCACCCCCTACGAAGCGCAACGCACCCCTTGGCCGAAATAAAAAGCGCACCGCTGCGCCGCATATCCGTGACGATCATCAATGCCGTATACATATCAGTCTTGGGTAAGTTACTTTTTGTTAAGTAACAAGTTACAGTTACGTTATTTGTAGGGCAGAGTGAGGAGTTGTGGGCCACGCTTTGTTTTCAAGACATAACTTCTCTGAACATCGATAAATTGTCAATGTATGAACTGGTATTTGTAGTAAACTTCTTAGTGTATCAACTGGAGACCACAATTAATAAAATTCGTGAGAAATATTGAGGATGACGTAAATCTTATCTAAATCGATATTTGTGATTTTGGTGGGGAGTTGTGGGCCATGACAAAAAATAAAAGAAAATGGCATATTCCAGTAGTTTATGTTTGTTAAAGTTGCAGTAAATAAAAATTAATGATTTTAAAAAGATTAACAAAAAATTATTCTGATTCACAATGTATGCACG
>CAKNXH010062958.1:64861-77682 GCA_932178445.1 Andricus quercusramuli | reverse complement strand
GGGGGAATTGAAAATGAATTTTTTAAACTGAATACTTAACCAATCCAGTTGAATATTCCATGATTTTATATGACATTTTTTTTTTTTGTTGGTTGAAAATTACACTATTCCAGTTGAAGATTCATAATTTTAGTTGAAAATTCATCATTTTGCTTCGAAATTCAACAGCTTGGTTGCAATTTTTTTTTCTCCTGAATGAAAAATCGTTCTTAGTTGAAAATTCGTATTTTCTGATTGAATTCAACTGTTCATGATTAAAAATTAGAATCTTTTTTGGTTGAAAATTCCACTACTAGGTTGAAAGTCAATTCAATTTAATTTTGTTTGGTTGACGATTTATCATAAATAATTGAAAATCCATCAACTCTTTGGTTGAAAATTTAACAATTTTAGTTAAAAATTCGTTTTTTTCTTTAATTTTTTTAACTGAAAATTTAACTATTCAATTTTTGGTTGAAAATTCAATTATTTTGTTGAAAATTCGTCTCTTTTGGTAGAAAATGAATCTTCTTGGTTGCAAATTTATCTATTTAAAATACAACTATTCCCGGTTGACATATCGTTTTTATTGAAAATTAATATTTTTTTTTTTAAAATACAACTATTCCAGTTTGAGATTTATCCTTTTTATTGAAAATTGATATTTTTGGTTTAAAATACAACTATTCCAGTTTAAGATTTATCATTTTAGTTGCCAATTTTTGACTTCTATTTTGTTGAAAATTAGTCTCAATTTTTGGTTGAAAATTGATCTTTCCAACTGAAAGCTTAACTATTCCATTTTTTGTTGAAAATTTAGATTTTTTAGTTGAAAATTTAACTATTTGGTTGAAAATTGATCTTGTATAGTTGAAAATTGATTTCTTTTGTTGAAAATTCGTCTTTTTCTAGAAAATTAATCATCTTGTTTGAAAATTAATCTTTTTGCATCAAAATTCAACTGTTTGGTTTACATCTTTTTAATTAAAAATTAATTTTTAACTGAAAATTTGACTATTCACTTTTTGGGTGAAGGTTTATCTTTTTTACTTGAAAATTCATGTACTTTGTTCATGTGTTTGGTTGAGGAGTAAACTATCTTGTTAGAAGTTTGTCTTTTTTGGCTGAATTCAACTGTTTTTTATTGAAATTAAAGAAAATTTTAGTCGAAGATTCATAATTTTAATTGAAAATCCGTCTCTTTGGTTCAAAATTGTTTTTTGTTTTCGTTGAAAATTAACTTTTTCAACTTTAAATTTGACTATTCGATTTTTGGTTGTAATTGATCTTTTTTTAGTTGAAAATTCATTTGGTTGTTGTTGAAAATTCGTCTTTTTATCATTTGTTCAATTTATCATTTTTAGTTTAAAATTGATATTTTTAACTGAAAATTTATGTTTTTTAGTTGAAAATTAATCTTTTTGCTTGAAAATTTAACACTTTGGTTGTCATTTTTTTTTGTGACAGAAAAATCTTTCTTAGTTGAAAATTCAACTCTTGTTCAAAATTAGTTTTTTTTTTCTTGTTGAATTTAACTGTTTTCGATTTAAAAAATAAATATTTTTTGGTTGAAATATTCACTATTACATTTTTGGTTGAGAATTCACCTTTTTTGGTTAAAAATTCCACTACTTGGTTGAAAGTTCAACTATTTTGATAAAAATTATTTTTTTCCCCCTTAAGGATTAATTTTTTAAATCGAAAATCCATCTCTTCGCTTGGAAATTTAACTATTTTGTTGAAAATTATTTTTTTAAATTGAAAATTCAACTAACTCAGTTGAATATTATTCCGTCGTTTTAGTTTAAAATTCGTCTTTTTTGGTAGAAAATTAATCATCTTGATTGAAAATTCAACTATTTCAGTTAAAGATTAATACTTTTGATTCAAAATTAGTGTTTTTAGTTCAAAATTCAGCTATTCCAGTTGAAGGTTTATCATTTTAGTTGGCAATTTATCACTTTGGTTGAAAATGTAACTATCTTGTTGAAAATTCGTTTGTATTTTTATTTGAAAATTGAACTATTGAATTGAAAATTTAGCTATTCCATTTTTTATTCAACATTTATCTTTTTTCTTAAAAATTCAACTTTTTCGTGGAAAATTGACTTTTTTAGATAAGAAGTCATGTATTTTGTTGAAAATTCGTCTTTTTTTTTTGTAGAAAATTTATCTTTTTGCTTGGAAATCCCACTGATTGGTTAAACATTCATCTGTCTTGTTGAAAATGCAATTTTTTTACTTGAAATGTAGAGAATTTAAGCGGTTTTAATTAAATGAAGTATAGCATTAATATTTATTTTAGTTGAAAGAATATATTTCCCTATTTTCTTGCAAAATCTCCTCAATTCCCCTGTTCGGGAAAATATCTTTCATTCAAAATATGAATCTGTTAAATATGCATTGAATTTTAAGTACATATAAGATGATCAAATAATATTTTGATAAAATTATTTAAATTCATGGACTTTAGGAACAAGTTCACTATCTTTTCATATTCAGATATTTACAAGGGCTGAAAAAAAATTATTTATAATCAACTGGCCAAATTGTATACATATTCCGAATCTATTTTCTTAAAAAAATGCGTAATACTTAAATAAAACTATAAAGTAGTAAAGTACTATGAAAAAATTACACCTGGAAAAAACCTGGAATTTTCTGGAAATTTTTTGTTCAGGATTCTTGTAGACACCCTGAATATTTTATTTCCATACTAAAGTACGATAATTTCAAATTTTTCAGTTTAATATTTGATATTTTCTAACTTTCTTCTTTTTCTTCTAAAAAATGTAGATATCTCACAGTCGTTTTTCTCTTTTAAGTTATCAACCGTCCATCATTTGCAATCTGCCTTCGATGAAGTCAGCTCCTGTTCGAGATACCATCCGAATAAAGGATATTCCTGGGACTTCAAAAACGGAAAACCAGTCACAGCCAAAAAGGAAACTGTTGTGAGGGAAGAACCCAGTTCCATATTCCAGCGCCAGAGAGTCGATATGTTATTGGCGGAATTGATCAGGAAGTTCCCAATTCCCGTGCCAAAACCAGTTCAACCCGCTGTGGAACCTGGTATGAATTTTTAAAAATTTATTCATTATTGAAAATTTCATTTAAATGAATAAATATTAATTTTTGTATGAAAAAAGAAAAAGCATATTTCTGACTTTAAAAACCGGTTTTTTTTTCAATATTGCAGGGATCACAGTCTTTATAGCCTATTTTTTGAAAAAAATTTCGTTTTCTCTTGAAATTAATTTTTTTAAATAAAAATTCATTGGAAAATTTCCTAGGAATCTTAAAAAAATGTTGTATTCTTTTAAAACGTTTTAACATTCTAAGAAAAACTTTTTTTGGAATCATCGAAAATCTACATTTTTTTTAGTTTTTCGAAATCCTTTCAAATTAAACATTTTTTGAAAATTCGAACTATCTTTAAAATTGGAAAAAAATCCTACATTTTTTTATGTAAAATCCTTCAAAATTAAAAAAATTTGCTTTGAAATCTTTTAGATTCTTTTTTGACAATTTTGGAAATCTTTTTCGATATACTCTTAAAATTAATTTGCCAACAAAAAAATTGATTTTAAATTTCCCTATGAACCTTAAGAAAAATTTGTATTCACTTGAATAGGAATTTTTTTAATAAAATTTGTTATTCTTGCAAAATTGAAAAAAAATATTCTTTAAAATATTCTGCATTCTGTTTCGAAACTTCAGCAAATCATTTTAAATCTTTTGAATTTTTTTTTATTAAAATTAATTTTTCAAAATCAAAATTCATTAAAAATTTTATCAGGAATCTTAAGTAAAATATTCTATTCTCTAATTGTTGTAAAATTCGTAAAAAACTTTTTTTCCGATATCTTAAAGAATTAAGATTTTGTTTTTAAATCTTTTGAAATGCTTCCAAATTTTAAATCATTGTTTTAAATATAATTTTAATTAATTGAAATTTTTTAACAAAAAAAATATCGATTTCCCTAGGAACATGAAGACAATTTTTTGTCTCTTGAATAGGAATTTTGTTTTAAAATATTGAACATTCTGTTTCGAAATTGGATCAAATCTTTCTAAATGTTTAAAAAATTTTTATATTTATTTATATTATTTTTATTTTTTAATTAATAATTTATTAATTTTAATTAATTTTATTAATTAATTTTATAAATTAATAATTTTTTTATTAATTGATTGATCAAATTTTCTTTAATTTTTTTTTTGTAAAATCCTGCAAAATTACAAAATTGGCTTGCATAAAAATTCATTTCAAATCATCCTGGGGATTTTAAGAAAAATTTTGCATTCTCTTGAAATGTTTTAAAATTCTTAAAAAAGTTAATTATTGGGATTTAAAAAAATCTACATTTTGTTTCAAATTGTTTGAAATCCTTTCAAATTTTTGATTATTGCTTAACATTTTTTTAAATCCTGCCAAATTAAAAAATTTGTTTTAAAATCTTCCAGATTCCTTTTTGATAATTTTGGATTTTTTCAATTTTCTCTTGAAATTCATTTGCCAACAAAAAAATATCATTTTTTCTAAATCTTTAAAAATCTACATTTTGTTTTAAATTGTTTGAAATCCTTTCAAAGCTTGAAATATATTTTTTAAAATTTAATTTTAATTCTTCAACAAAAAATATTTTAGATTTTCCTAGGAACTTCAAGGCAATTTGTTAATTCTCTTGAATAAGAATTTTGTTTAAAAATATTCTACATTCTGTTTTGATATTTCAGGAAATATTTTTAAATTTTAAATGATTATTATCTTTTTTTAACTTCTAAATATATTTTAGAATGATTCCATTTTTTTTAAATACTGCAAAATGAAAAGAAAATGCTTCAAAATCTCCCAGATTCTTTTTTAACAATTTTGGAAATCTTTTTCAATTTTCATTAAAATTAATTTTCGAACAGACAAAAAATTATTAAAAATTTTCCTGGGAACCTCAAGAAGGTGTTTTTTTTTATTCTGTTGAGAAGGAATTTTTTCTAAACATTTTTAGACTTGCAAAATTGGAAAATTTTCCTTTAAAATATCCTACATTCTGTTTCGTAATTTTAGGAAATTATTTTTATTGTTTTGAGCATTTTCTCACTTTTCTCGTGAAATTAAGTTTTCAAAATAAAAATTCATTTGAAATTTTCCATGGAATGTTGAAAAAAATGTGTATTCTCTTGAAACGTTCTAAAATTCTAAGAAAAGCTTTTTTTGGAATCATCGAAAATCTACATTTTTTTTTAATTTTTCGAAATCCTTTCAAATTAAACATTTTTTGAAAATTCGAAATATCTTTAAAATTGGTTTAAAAAATCCTGCATTTTTTTTTTGTAAAATCATGCAAAATTAAAAAATTTGCTTTTAAATCTTTCAGATTCTTTTTTGACAATTTTGGAAATCTTTTTCGATATACTCTTAAAATAAATTTGCAAAAAAAAATTCATTTTAAATTTCCCTATGAAACTTAAGAAAAAATTTTTATTCACTTGAATAGGAATTTTTTTATAGTTATTCTTGCAAAATTGAAAAAAATTTTCTTTAAAATATTCTGCATTCTGTTTCAAAACTTCAGGAAATCATTTTTAATCTTTTGAATTTTTTTCCTCTTCGAATTAATTTTTCAAAATCAAAATTCATTAAAAATTTTCTTATGAATCTTAAGTAAATTATTATATTCTCTAATTGTTGTAAAATTCGTAAAAAGCTTTTTTTTCCGAAATCTTAAAGAATTAAGATTTTGTTTTAAATCTTTTGAAATCCTTCCAAATTTTAAATCATTGTTTTAAATACAATTTTAATAAATTTAAATTTTTTAACAACAAAAATATTATAGATTTCCCTAGGAACATGAAGACAATTTTTTGTCTCTTGAATAGGAATTTTGTTTCAAAATATTGAACATTCTGTTTCGAAATTGGATCAAATCATTCTAAATGTTTTGAAATTTTTCTCACTTTCCTTTCAAAATTCATTTTTTAAAATGATCTTTTGTCGAAATTTCCAAAAATGTACATTTTGTTTAAAATTCTTTGAAATCCTTTCGAACAATTATTTTCTTAAAATTGTTTTTAAACTTTTAAATATCTTTGAAAATGATTCACATTTTCTTTAATTTTTTTTTTGTGTAAAATCCTGCAAAATTACAAAATTTGCTTGTATAAAAATTCATTTCAAATCATCCTGGGGATTTTAAGAAAAATTTTGCATTCTCTTGAAACGTTTTAAAATTCTTAAAAAGCTTATTTTTTGGGATTTAAAAAAATCTACATTTCGTTTGAAATTGTTTGAAAACCTTTCAAATTTTTGAGTATTGCTTAAATTTTTTTTAAATCCTGCCAAATTAAAAAAATTGTTTTAAAATCTTCCAGATTCTTTTTTGATAATTTTTGATTTTTTTTTCAATTTTCTCTTAAGATTAATTTGCCAAAAAAATAGCATTTTTTCTAAATCTTCAAAAATCTACATTTGGTTTTAAATTGTTTGAAATCCTTTCAAAACTTGAACTATTTTTTTTTAAATTTAATTTTAATTCTTCAACAAAAAATATTTTAGATTTTCCTAGGAACTTCAAGGCAATTTGTTCATTCTCTTGAATACGAATTTTGTTTTAAAATATTCTACATTCAGTTTTAAAATTTTAGGAAATATTTTCACATTTTAAATTATTATTTTTAATTTTTTTCAAACTTCTAAATACATTTTAGAATTATTTAAATTTTTTTTTAATTTGGTTTTTTAAAATACTGCAAAATGAAAAAAATGCTTCAAAATCTCCCGATTCTTTTTTAACAATTTTGGAAATCTTTTTCAATTTTCCTTAAAGTTTATTTTCGAACAGACAAAAAATTATTTAAAATTTTCCTAGGAACCTCAAGAAGGAGATCTTTTATTCTGTTGAGAAGGAATTTTTTCTAAAAAATTTTAATCTTGCAAAATTGGAAATTTTTCCTTTAAAATATCCTGAATTTCGTTTCGAAATTTTAGGAAATCATTTTTATTGTTTTGAACTTTTTCTCACTTTCCTCGCGAAATTAATTTTTCAAAATAAAAATTCATTTGAAATTCTCCATGGAATTTTGAAAAAAAAATGTGTATTCTCTTGAAACGTTTTAAATTTCTTAAGAACTTTTTTATTTCGAAATCTTCAAAAATCTACATTTGGTTTTAAATTTGTTGAAATCTTTTCAAATTTTAAATTATTATTTTTAATTTTTTTAGCTTTTAAATACATTTTAAAATGATTTAAATTTGCTTAAGTTTTTTTTAATCCTGCAAAATTCAAATTTTTGCTTTAAAATCTTCGAAAAAATCCAAGAATTTTCGAACAAAAATTATAATTTAGATCTGGAGCAAAGCATTTTTCAAAAGAAATATAATTCTGACTTTGAAGAGGAAATTATTGAGAAAAATGGTAAAATAGCTTGGTGGTATAGTAATAATAATTGTAATTCTGATTTGGAACGGGGAATTTTCGAAAAGAATAAAATTATTATTTTGATTTGGAAGAGGGAATTTAAAAAAAAATTTAATTCTGAGTGCAGAAAAATATTTATTTCTGCATGAAAAAAAGCAAAATTACGTTTCAACTTTTAGTTTTAATTTTTAAAACCGAGAATTTTTTCGCCTCCCTGAGTTTACTACCAAAAAATTAAAATTGAAATATTTTCCATATTCTCGAGTTTATAAAAATATTAAATTCGTAAAACAATTTCTTTTGCAGCTGTGGAAATTAAACAAGAACCGAAGACTGAAAATAAAAAGGACATGAAACCACCACCAGAGAAGAAACCGAGGATCAGTTAGTGAATAGTGACTTTAAATGTACAGTGAATGCAACTGAGTCTCTGTTTATGATGTGAGTGATAATGTAAATATTATTTTTTAATTATACTATTAAATATTTATAAGTTGCTGAATTTTTCCTACGTCCTTGCTCTAGAAACTGTTTCGTTTTCGTTCAAACGGATTGTTAATTTAGTGAAATATTTTTTTCACAGTAATCTGTTCCCTCAAATTTCAAAAACATCTTTATTTCTATAATACACAGACTTCACACTCTTATCTATTTTCCTCTTTTCCCATTAAAAAAAATTCCTCTTTCTCCCCCTTTTTTGAAGGAAGTTTCCTTTTTTTCGTTTTTTTCGCTTAAATGCGAACTGAATTAATAGAACCTATTAAGGAAATCGAACAATTTTTGGTTGAAAGTTCATTCTTTTTAATTTAGAAGTCTACTATTATATTTTTTGGTTGAGAATTAAATCTTGGTTGAAAATGTAATTATTTTGCTGAAAATTCAAGTATTTTGTTGAACATTCAATGATTTGGATAGAAAACTCTTCTTTTGTAATAATTTTGGTTTAGAATTTATCTCTTTTGGTTAAAAATTCGACTATTTTTTTTGCAAATTGAACTGTTTTGTTAAAAAGTAATCTTTTTTGGTCGAAAAATCACCTCTTTTGTTTATCAGTCTTCTTTCTAAATAGATCATTCGTCCTTTTGGATTTAAAATTAGTTAGTTGAAAATAGTCAGTTTTTTGGTGAAAATTCATCTTTCTTGGTTGAAAATTCAACTACTTGATTGAAAGTTAAACTACTTTGACAACTTTTTTTTTTTAATTGAAAATTTATCTCTTTTGGTAGAAAATTAATCTTCTTCGGTTGAAAATTCAACTATTTAAAAAAAAATTCATTTATTTGATTGAAACTCGCCTGTTTTGGTAGAAAATTAATCTTCTTGGCTGCAAATTCATCCTTTTAGGTTGCAAATTCTTCTATTTTGGTAGAAAATTTAACTAGTTGCTTGAAAATAATCAGTTTTTTGTTAAAAATTAATCTTTTTTGGATGAAAATTCAACTATTTTGTTGAAAGTTAAACTATTTTGACAAAAATTAATTTTTTTTATTGAAAAGTCATCTGTTTTTATAGGAAAGTCATCTTTTTTGGTTAAAAGTCAATTCTTTTTCATTGAACAGTATACTATTATTTTTTTTATTTAGAATGTATCTCTTTTAGTGGAAAATATAACTATTTCGCTAGAAATTCTACTG
The DNA here is from genome assembly GCA_932178445.1 of Andricus quercusramuli. Classification (NCBI taxonomy): domain Eukaryota; kingdom Metazoa; phylum Arthropoda; class Insecta; order Hymenoptera; family Cynipidae; genus Andricus; species Andricus quercusramuli. The sequence continues at coordinate 68,651 of CAKNXH010062958.1, read as the reverse complement.
TTTTGTCGAAAAGTGATCTATTTTGGCCGAAAAATGAACTCTTTTGTTGAATGTTCATCTTTTTTGACAGAAAATTTATCGTTTTGGATTTAAAATGCATCTTTTGGTAGAAAAGTCATCTTTTTTGGTTGAAAGTTAATTATTTTTCATTGAAAAGTCTCTTGCTATATTTTTGGTTCAGATTTTATCTCTTTTGCTTGAAAATGTAATTATTTTCCTTAAAATCCAACTATTTTGTCCAAAAGTCATCTTTTTTAGTCGAAAATTCAACTGTTTTGTTGAACATTCAAATTTTGGGATAGAAAATTCATCTTCATTCTTATTCGTCTTTCTGAATAGAAAATTCGTCCTTTAGGATTTCAAAATTTAATTTTTGGTAGAGTCATCCTTTTTGGCTAAAAATTCATTCTTTGGTTTGAAAATTCATCTATTATTGTTAATGCAATTTTTTTAAATGCAAACTGGTTTAAAATTAATCTGTTTTGGTTAAGGATTCAACTATTCTACTGAAAATTTTGTTGTTGCACTTATCTTTATTGGTTGAGAATTCAGCTACCTGGCTAAAATTTGAACTACTTTGTTAAAAATTAATTTCTTTGGTTGAAAGTTTAACTATTTTGTTGGAAAGTCATGTATTTTGTTTAAACTCGTCATTTTTGGTGGTAAAAAAAATCTTCTTCGTTGAAAATTTATCTTTTTAGGTTAAAAATTCAACTAGATTGGTAGAAAATTCTACTAGTTAGTTGAAAATAATAATTTTTTGTTCAAACTTAACTACTCTGTTAAAGTCATGTATTTTGTTCAAACTCGTATTTTTTGGTTGAAAATTAAACTAGTTTGGTAGAAAATTCTACTAGTTAGTTGGAAATAATAATTTTTTGTTGAAAATTCATCTTTTTTGGAATAAAATTAATATTGTTAGTTGAATAATCATCATTTCAGGTTGAAAATTCAACTATTTAGTTAAACAGAATCAGTTTTTTTGTTGAAAATTTATCTTCTTTGGTTGAAAATTCAACTACTTGGTTGAAAGATAAACTACTTTGACAAAAATTCATTTTTTTAAATGGAAAGTTCATCTCTTTTGGTAGAAAATTCATTTTCTTTGATTGAAAATTCAATTATTTTGTTAAAAATTCATGTATTATATTAAAAATCGTCGTTTTTGGTGGAAAATTCACCTTCTTGGTTGAAAATGCATTTTTTTAGGTTGAAAATTAAACTATTTTGGTAGAGAATTCAAATATTTGGTTAATAATAATCAGCTTTTTGTTGAAAATTCATTCTTTTGATTAAAAATTTAAGTATTTTGTTAAAAATTCGTTTTCTGTTTGGTTGGAAATCAATTTTTTTGTAGATAATTAATCTACTTGTATAAAAAATTAATCTTTTTTAGTTGAACATTAAACTATTTGGTTGAAGATGCATGAATTTTGTTGAAACTCGTATTTTTTAGTAGAAAATTAATCTTCTTGGTAGAAAATTCAACTATTTGGTAGAAAATTTAATTACTCAGTTGGAAATAATAATTTTTTGTTGAAAATTCATATTTTTTAGTTCAAAATTCAACTATTTGGTTGAAAATTAATGTATTTGTTTGAAACTCGTCTTTTTGGTAGAAAATTAATATTCTTCGTTGAAAAATTGCCTTTTTGGGTCGAAAATTCAACTATTCAGTTGGAAATAATCAGTTTTTTGTTTAAAATTTATCTTTTTTGGTTGAAAATTCATGTCTTTTGGTAGAAAATTCATCTTCTTGATTGCAAATTCATCTTTTTAGGTTGAAAGTACAACTATTCTAATAGAAAATTAAACTAGTTAATTAATATTTATCAGTTTTTATTTGAAAATTCAACTATTGGTTTCAAAGTTAAACTACTTCAACAAAAATTTTCTCTAATTGAAGATTTATCTCTTTGATTACAAATTTAAGTATTTTGTTGAAAATTCGTGTTTTTTGTTGGTTGGAAATCAATTTTTTTGGTAGAAAATTAATATTCTTGGTTGAAAATTCATTTTCTTAGGTTGAAAATACAACTATTTTGGTAGAAAATTACACTAGTTAGTTGATAAATAATTATCAGTTTTTGTTGGAAATGCATCTTTTTTGGTTGAAAATTCAACTACTTGGTTGAAAGCTAAACTACTTTGACAAAAATTTATTTGTTAAATTGAAAAAACATATCTTTTGGTAGAAAATTCATCTTCTTGTTGAAAATAATCAGTTTTTGTTGGAAATTCATATTTTTTATTTGAAAATTTAACTATTTGGTTAGGAGTTTATGTATTTTGGTAAAACTCGTATTTTTCGGAAGAAAATTAATTGTGTTGGTAGAAAATTCAACTATTTAGTTCAAATTGTTATTTTTTTTGTTTGAAAATTCAAATATTTTTAACAACAATTTTGTTTGTTTGAAGATTGATTGATCAAATTATCCAAATTGAAGTATTTTGTTGAAAATTCGTTTTTTTTTTGTTGAAAATCAATTTTTCTGTTAGAAAATTAATATTCTTGGTTGAAAATTCATCTTCTTAGGTTGAAAATACAACTATTTTGGTAGAAAATTACACTAGTTAGTTGATAAATAATTATCAGTTTTTGTTGGAAATGCATCTTTTTTGGTTGAAAATTCAACTACTTGGTTGAAAGCTAAACTACTTTGACAAAAATTTCTTTTGGTAGAAAATTCATCTTCTTGTTGAAAATAATCAGTTGTTTGTTGGAAATTCATATTTTTTAGTAGGAAATTTAACTATTTTGTTAAGAGTTCATGTATTTTGGTAAGACTCGTATTTTTCGCAAGAAAATTAATTTTATTGGTAGAAAATTCAACTATTTAGTTCAAATTGTTCTTTTTTTTTTGAAAATTCAAATATTTTTTTTTTAAAGTTAAACTACTTTAACAAAAATTTTGTTTGGTTGAAGATTGATTGATCAAATTATCCAAATTGAAGTATTTTGTTGAAAATTCGTTTTTTTTTTTTGGTTGAAAATAAATTTTTTTGGTAGAAAATTAATATTCTTGGTTGAAAATTCATCTTCTTAGGTTGAAAATACAACTATTTTGATAGAAAATTACACTAGTTAGTTGATAATTATCAGTTTTTCTTGGAAATGCATCTTTTTTGGTTGAAAATTCAACTACTTGGTTGAAAGCTAAACTACTTTGACAAAAATTTATTTGTTAAATTGAAAAAGCATGTCTTTTGGTAGAAAATTCATCTTCTTGTTGAAAATAATCAGTTGTTTGTTGGAAATTCATATTTTTTAGTAGGAAATTTAACTATTTTGTTAAGAGTTCATGTATTTTGGTAAGACTCGTATTTTTCGCAAGAAAATTAATTTTATTGGTAGAAAATTCAACTATTTAGTTCAAATTGTTATTTTTTTTGTTTGAAAATTCAAATATTTTTAACAAAAATTTTGTTTGCTTGAAAATTGATTGATCAAATTATCCAAATTGAAGTATTTTGTTGAAAATTGTTTGTTGTTGTTGTTGAAAATCAATTTTTTTGGTAGAAAATCAATTTTTTTTATAGAAAATTAATATTCTAGGTTGAAAATTCATCTTAGAGTTCGAAAATACAACTATTTTGATAGAAAATTTAACTAGTTAATTGATAATTATCAGTTTTTCTCGAGCATTTATCTTTTTGGTCGAAAATCCAACTATTTAGTTCAAATTGTTCTTTTTTTTGTTTGAAAATTCAAATATTTTTAACAAAAATTTTGTTTGGTTGAAGATTGATTGATCAAATTATTCAAATTGAAGTATTTTGTTGAAAATTC
>CAKNXH010062958.1:23389-64851 GCA_932178445.1 Andricus quercusramuli | reverse complement strand
GAAAATACAACTATTTTGATAGAAAATTTAACTAGTTAGTTGATAATTATCAGTTTTTCTCGAACATTTATCTTTTTGGTCGAAAATCCAACTATTTGTTTAAGAGTTCATCTATTTTGTTGAAAAAATTTTTTTCGCTGTAAAATTAATCTTTTTGATTGAAAATTAATTTTTTTAGTTAGAAAATTAATCTTTTTCGGTTGAAAATGCAACTTTTATTTTTAAATGCAATATATTTTGACTTGTAATCTTAAGAGTATGTTACAATAATTTTATTTAAAAAAATTGATTCCCCTATTTTCGTCAAAAATCACCCTGTTTCCCCTGTTTTGAGTAAATTTTGAAATGTGAAGTCTGAATACACCATAAGTTAAAACCTTTAACCTACTTGGGATCAGGAGCCAAATAATTTTTTGCAACATCCTCCTGTTTTGCAATAAGGACAATCAGGAACGTCCTCCAATTGAAAAGGAGGCCTTGCTTTTTTTCTTTCACCAATCCACTTTTCGTATTTAGGATTAGGAGCCGGGCATCTAACCGGCAATTGCTTTTTAATTCTACATGGACCTTTCTTTACACTAGAAAAAAGGCGAAACTGGTTTATAAATTTTGTTGAGAGCACGTATGAATTTATCATATTTTTCCAGATCAGTATTAGTAATTTTTTTCTGATTTTGAACAATTTTGTAACCTTGATTTGCCAAAAAGAATTTGTTCTTGAAAGGGGAAACAAAAACGACTTTAGTGGGCTATTTCAGATCATTGGGTTTTTATATTTGTTTTGATAAGTTTTAATTGAGGTTAATTGATAAGTTTTGAAGGTGTTTTTACGATGATATGTGTGCGAAGCTCTCTCATTAAAGAATTGGATGAAATTCTCTATGATGTCCAATTAACCAGCGACGAATTTCGAAGTCAAATTTTTCACGCAAAGAGTCAAGTGACGAAACTTGTTCGTATGCAAATCCAAAGGTTCAAAGACAGAAAAGTACTTTAGAATTTAAAATTTTAGATTCTTAAATTTCATAATTTCGATATTGTACAATTAGAAATTTTTTATGAAAAATTTCAGATTCACAGGGTGTCCGTTGGACGGGATATTTTTAGTAAATTAATTTTTTGACCGGGAATTTTACAAATTTTTAAAGGAAAAATCTATTCAATCACTTGAAATATCATAAATATTGTATTGCATGATGTAATGCAATTCAAAATAAGTTCGATTTCAACTTTTTTTTAATGTTAAGTTCAGTTGTTTTAATGAAATTATTTAGTTTACAAATAATTGCAAATATTGTTTCTAAAATATTCAATTTTCAACCCATTCAATTGAAAAATTTTAATTAAAGAATGAGCGAAATATAAATCATATATTCAAAAATAAATCATTTGGAACTGTATAAATAACAATTGAACAGTTGTCAACTAAAAAAAATTGAAGTAAATTTGAGAAATATTTAGAACTTATGAAAAGATTCAATCTTAATTTAAAACTTAAAAAGATTTTAAAAATGCAAAACAAAATAAATTTTTTTAAAGCTTTTTAAGGATTTTGAAAGGTTTTAAAATATTTTAAAAAATTTCTTAAGATTCCTAGGAAGATTTTAAATGATTTTCTATTTAACAAATTAATTATGAGAGAATATTTAAATATATTTATCAACAAATTTTGATGAAAAATAACAATTGGACAATTATTAATTTATACAAAATTTAAGTAAGTTTCAAAGACATTTACAAATTTAAAAAAAATTTTAAACTATTTAAAAAAATTGTAAACAAAATGTTGGTTTTTGAAATTTTATTTCGAAATCTTAGAAAAAAAAAGATTTCGAACAAAAAATATGGAAGCTTTTTATTCATTTTGAGAGTTTTCGAAGGAAGAAATAAATTTTATTACGATTCCCGGGAAAATTAAAAATTACTTTTTATTGTGAAAAATTAATTATGGTTTCAATTTTGCAGGATTTTTTAAAAGTGTTGTGAAAAATTCGTATCATGTGAAAAGTTATTTAGAAGTTTCGAAAAAAGTTCAAAAATAATTTAGAATTTGAAAAGATTCTTAAAAATTTTAAACAAAATCAAAATTTTTGAAGCTTTTGAAATCAAATTTTGAAGCTTAAGGATTTTGAAACTTTATAAGACAATAACAATTTTTCATATTATTCCTGGTAAAATCAAGAATTACTTTTTATTTTGAAAGTTAATGTATAAATAAAAATTGAACAATTATTAATTTACATAATTTTAAAAATAAAATGTTCACTTTTGAAGATTTCGAACAAAAAATGTACTAAGCTTTTTAAGCATTTTGAAAGGTTTTGAAAAAACAAACATCCCCAAATTGTCATAAAAGAATCTGGAAGATTTTTTTAATTTAAATTAATTTTTTTTAATTTTTCAGAATTTTTTTATCGTGTTAGGATAAATTTGAATCATATTAAAAGATATTTAAAAGTTTTAAAAAAGTTTCAAAAATAATTTTAAATTTGAACAATTCCAAAAATTTTTCTAAAAATTTAGATTTTTGAAGCTTTTGAAATCAAATTTTGAAGCTTTCTAAGGATTTTGAAAGGTTCCGTGATAATAAACAAAATTTCTTAATATTCCTGGGAAAATTAAAAATTATCTTTCATTTTGAAAAAAAAATCAAGAGAATATTTCAGACTATTCATACTTAAAAGTTGAAAATTGAAATTGATTTTTTATTTTGAAAAATTAATTTCAAGAGAATTATTGAATAAATTTCAAAATATTTCCAAAATTTTCAAGAAAGAATTTGCCAAACTTTTTAAATTCAAATTATTTTGTAGGCATTTTGCAGGATTTTAAAAAAATTTTAAGAAAAAATCGAATCATGTTAAAAGATATTTAGACTTTTTTTTAATTTGAAAGTTAATTTCAAATTTGAAAACAATTCCAAAAAACATAAAAAAAATTTAGATTTTTGAAGCTTTTCAACACAATTATTGAAAAAATAATTTCAAGAGACTATTTCAGAATGTCTCAAATTTTTTTTAAAAGTATTATTCATATCCAAAATTTGAAAATTATTAGAGAAAATTTAAGTCAATTTCAAAGAATTTTCAAAAAGAATGTGCAAAACTTTTCAAATTAAATTTATTTTTTTTTATTTCATAAGATTTTTCAAGAGCTTTAGAAAAAATTCGAATCATTTTGAAAGATATTTAGAAGTTTTGAAAAAATTTCAAAAATAATTCAAAAATTCAAAATATTCCAAAAAGTTTCAAAAATTCAAAAAATTTCAAACAAAATTTAGATTTTTGAAGCTTTTAAAATCCAATTTTGAAGCTTCTTGAAGGGTTGTAAAAGTTTTGTGATAATAAACAAAAAATTTTAACATTCCTGGAAAAATAAAAAATTATTCTTTTTTTTTAAATAATAATTTCAAGAGAATATTTGGAAATATTTTAAAGTAATTTTTTAAGCATTGCTAATATTTAATAATAGAAAATTATTTTTTATTTTTGAAAATCACTTACAAGTGAATATTTAAATAGATTTCAAGAGATTTCCAAAATTTTCAAAAAAGAATCTGCACAACTTTTAAAATTAAAATTAAACTTTTTAAATTTGCATTATTATATATTTTTTTTAATTTTAGGACTAATTTGAATCATGTTAAAAGATATTTAGACGTTTTGAAAAAAAATAATTTAAAATTAGAAATGCTTCCAAAAATTTTTTAACAGCATTTAGATTTTTGAGGCTTTTGAAATCAAATTTTGAAGCTTTTTAAGGTGTTTGAATGGTTCCGTGATAATAAAAAAATTTTCTTCATATTCCTGGGAAAACTAAAAATTGTTTTTCATTTCGAGAGAAAATTAAGAGAATATTTCAGACTATGCATACTTAAAAATTGTAATTGATTTTTTATTTTGAAAAATTAATTTCAAGAGAATAATTGAATAAATTTCGAAAGATTTTCAAAATTTTCAAAAAAGAATTTGCCAGACTTCTTAAATTTAAATTATTTTTTTTTGTATTTTGAAGGATTATAAAAAAAAATTATGGAAAAATTCGAATCATGTTAAAAGATATTTAAAATTTTAAAAAAAATTTTAAGGATTATTTCAAACTTGAAAAGATTCTAAAAATTTTTTTAAAAAATTAAGATTTTTGAAACTTTTGAAATCAAGTTTTGAAGCTTCTTAAGTTTTTGAAACGTTCCGAGATAATATAAAAATGTTCTTAATATTCCTGGAAAAAATAATTTCAAGAGAATATTTCAAAACATTTCAATCAAAATTTCAAGTATGAACAACAATTGAACAATTATTAATTGGTAATTACTTAAAATGAAAATAATTTAACTTGTAATTAAAAAAGTATTGATTTTAGAGAAGAATTTTGTAATCGTACAATTTTTAATGTTCCTTAACTTAAAATTTCTAGGATTTATAAATATATCTTTAAATATTTGAAGTTTTACAATTTACAAATGTGTAAAAATCTTCCATTTCAGACGTGTAAATTATTTCGCGTTTAAATGAAAAAATGTAAACTTTAATTTTAAATTTTCAAAAGCGTTTCACTTTGAGTGTTTTAATGGGCCGTTCATTTTTTATTACTTCAAATGAAAAAATTTTCAGATTCAAGAGTTCCAATCTTTTAATTTCAATGACCTAAGAAAATTTGTGTGAACTGGGGATTTTCCTCGATTAAAACGGCCACCCTGATTCGAATCTCTGTCTTTGAAGAGAGAAAGAAAAAGTAAATATTTTAATTCTAGGACCTTTTGCATACTGGATGTAATTCAACTTTGATGGACTCTTATGAAATTAATCAGGCAGATGCTTCCACAGATCCTTTAATTGACTATGATCAATCCAATAATCATTTGAGCAATATAATCGAGAATGATATAGAAAATGATACGACTGATACTGATGATCATCATCTTGCTGAAGCAAAAAATTGTACAAAAACAACTCTTTTTGATCAGGCAGATGCTTCCACAGATCCTTTTATCGACTATGATCAATCAAATATTAATTTAAGCACTATAATCGAGAATGATACAGAAAATGAGACGACTGATACTGATGATCATCATCTTGCTGAAGCAAAAAATTGTAGAGAGACACCTCTTTTCGATCAGGCAGATGCTTCCACAGATCCTTTAATCGACTATGATCAATCAAATAATCATTTAAGCAATATAATCGAGAATGATACAGAAAATGATACGACTGATATTGATGGTCATCATCTTGCTGAAGCAGAAAATTATACAGAAACACCACGTTTTACTTATTCTCCAGAAACTGTAACTATTCCCAAGCACAGGCTTTGAACTTTTTAAAAAATAACGCTTTTAATGCTTTTATTAACCTTTAAGTATGGTCGTGATTTCATTTTTGAACTAACATGGACCGGCGGTCTCACAGACTGGTGGTCTCACAGACCGGTGATCTTACAGACCGGAGGTCTCACAGACCGTTGTATGTATATATATTTTTTTTTCCTGCGAAATAGTTTATTTTTGTACCAAATAGTTGAGTTTTCTACCAAAGTGATGAATTTTCGACCCGATAATATGAATTTTCAACAAAAAGTTATTTTTCAACTAAATAGTTGAATGATAAAACAAAAATTAAAATTCTAAGTTAAAAAAATTAATTTTTATCAAAAGGAAAGCGAATTTTCAATACAGAAGATTATAACTCTACAAAAAAGACGAATTTTCAACATAATACATACACTTTCAACCAAATAGTGGAATTTTCAGTAAAGAATACGTATCTACCAAAAAGAGGAATTTTCAACAAATGACATAAATTTTAAAATAAATAGTTTGAAAACTGGATGTGAGCTAGTTTTTAAATTTTGTTAAGCAGACAGGGGGATTTTTAAATTAAAAGAGACCAATTATTAACAAAAAATGGAATTATATTAAATTTTCATTTAATATAATTAATTTTCAATAGGAAAAACAATTTTCTACAAAACAGTTTCATTTTGTACAAACCAGTAGGAATTTCGACAAAAAGGTTATTCTTCAACCAATCAATTGTATGCTAAAAAAATAGTTGAATTTTCAGTTGAAAAAATTTATTTAAAAAAAAAAAATGAATTTTCATCTAAAATAGTGAAAGTTTCAAGCTCAAAATATTAATTTTTAACGTAAAGTGTAATAGTTAATATTATAACAAGACTATATTTTTATTTAAAAAAAGCATTTGGATTTAACTAACAAAAATTAACTTTCAACAAAATACTTGAGTGCTTAACTAAAAGAAATTAATTTTCGACCAAACATCTGAATTTTCAACCAAAAAATTGATTTTCTACAAAAAAAAAATGTATTTTCAACAAAATACACAGATTTTCAACTAAGTAGATGAATTTTCTACGAAATTGTTGAATTTTTGGAGTCAAAAATACAAATTTTCTACAAAATGGTTGAATTTTCAATAAAGAAATTAGTTTTAAAACGAAACGGATTATTTTGGATCCAGAAAGTTGCATTTTCAACCACAACGGTGAAATTTTTATAGAAAGAGATTAATTTTCAACCAAAAAAATTGTTTAGTCCAGAAAGAAAAAAATTTCAATGAAGCTGTTAAATTTTCAAGTCTTAAAGACGATTTTTCAACAAAATGGTTTTATTTTCTATCAAGAAATATGACTTTCACAAAATTGTTGAATTTACAACAAAGTAATTGAATTTTTAACTAAATAATAAAATTTGGACCCAAAAAAGATGAATTCTTAACTGAGTGCAAGGCCTGTAATCCTTAAAGCGACTAATTCTTTTAAAAATTGAGATATAAAATTAAATAAAAATTTTTTTTTCCATTTGTGAAAGTAGCCTTATATTACTGGATTTAACTATTTTTTTGAAAATTCGTCCTTTTCGGCAGATAATTACTCCTATTTTCATAGTTAATTGTTAAAAAATCGTCTTTATTGGTTGAATTCAACCATTTTTTTTATATAAAATTAAAATATTTTTTGTTTGAAATATAAACTATTGCATTTTTCGTTGAGAATTCATCTTTTTTTGGTTGAAAGTTCATCTTTTTGATTGAAGACTGAACTATTTGGTTGGAAAGTCGTTTTTTCAAATTAATTTTTGTAACTGAAAATGTAAATATTTAATTGCAAATTCATTTCTTTGGTTACAAATTAATTGTTTTAACTGATAATTTGAGCAATCCAGTTGAATATTCTATCATTTTAGTTGAAAATTCATATATTTAGTTGAAAATAAATTTTTTCAACTGGAAAAACTTTCAATTTTTGGTCGCAAATTCATGCATTTTATTGAAATTTTTTTTTTGTCAAAATTAATCTTCTTAGCTGAAAATTGAACTATTTTGTTGAACATTCGTTTTTTTTATTGCTGTCAAATTAATTTTTCTAATTGGAAATTTAACAATTCCATTTTTGACTGAAAATTTAGTTTTTTGTTTCAAATTTGAAAGTTGAACTACTTGGTTGAAAATTTACCTTTTTTATTTGAAAATCAAGTATTTGGTAAAAAATCCGTGTGTTTTGTTGAAAATTCGTCTTTTTTTGGTAGAAAATTAGTGATTTTGGTTGAAAATTCAACTACTTGGTTGAAGATTAAACTTTTTTTGTTAAAAAATTAATTTTTTTGTTGAAAATAATTCTTTTTTTTTTAATTCTAATTTTAATTTATGGTTGAAAATTTACTTTCTTAAGTTGAAAGTTCATGTATTTTATTTGAAACTCGTTTTTATTTTGTATTTTGGTAGAAAATTAATCTGCTTGGTCAAAAATTTGTTCTATTGGTTGACAATTTATCTATTTTGTTGAAAATTTGTCTTTTCTGGTAGAAAGTGATTGATTTTGTTTGAAAATTTATTTACTTGGTTGAAAATTAAACTCCTTTCTCAAAAATTAATTTTTTTGGTTGAAGATTCATCGGTTGAAAATTTACCTATTTTGTTGAAAATTCTTTTTTTTTTGTCGAATTAATTTTTTAAACTGCAAATTACACTATTCAATTTTTGGTTGAAAACTTTTTTTTTATTTGAAACTTTTTTTTTATTTGAAAATTCAAGTATTTGGTTGAAAATTCATGAATGTTTTTGATTCTTTTTTTACCGAAAGTTTATCTTTTTTAATTGAAAATTCAACTTTTTACTGGAAAATTTATGTATTTTCTTGAAAAATTCGTATTTTTCAGTAGAAAATTGATCTTCTTTATTAAAAATTCGACGTTTTGATTGAGTATTTTTTTGTAAGATGAAAATTCAACTGTGTGATTGAAAGCTCACTTATTTTGTTGAAAATTTAATTTAATTCAATTTTTAATTTAATTTAATTGATTGTAGAAATTTCCTTTTTTTACTAAAGTATCAAACATTTAATTTTTCGTTAAAAATTCTTTTTCAGTTGAAAATTAAACTTTTTGTGTTGATAATTTAACTGTTTTTAGTTGAATTTTAATATTTTTTGTTTCAAAACTCGACTATATGGTTGAAAATTCACTTTTGTACATAAAAAATTCAAATATTCGGTTAAAAATTCAACTATTTTGTTGAAAATTTAATTATTTTATTGAAAATTAAACTTAAATTAGCTTAAAATTCTGAGTCAAATTTCAGCCAACTCTATTAAAAAAAAAAAGCTAATTACACACGGATTTAAAATCACTGATTATATTAACAGCAAAAAATTATTGGATAAAAAAAATATCTTCAAGTTATTTTTAAAGTTGAAAAATGTAAAACCAAAAAATGTTTTTTTCACATAAAATCAGATTTTCAGGTTGTACAAAAATTTCGCATTTAACACTTTTTTTAGTTCTACTAGACCTACAATTTCTACTATATTTCGTGAAAAGTGTTTTTTTACTGTAAAAGAGGACCTGAAAAAATGATTTTATTTTGTCCTAGAAAACCTGGAAAATTCTTGGATAAGTAATGAAGTTTTTGTTATCTAATTTATACAAGTAAGAAATTAATAAATTTTATCAACTTTCGTTATTAATAATATTTTACACCAGTAGAGGGAGGGACCCACATATCAGAAGCATGGTGCGGTCTGAGTGACCGCACGTCCATACGTCCATTCTAATTTGTCACTTTTTGCTCAAATGTTTGTTTGTGTGTGACATCTTGCGTTTTAAATACCTTGAAACAAATTAAAATATAAATATCAAATTCTGGCGCTAATGTGGCCGTGCGGTCTCACGGACCACCTATGAGCTTTCAATTGATATTACATACCAATTACACCCTGGTGCGGCCTGTGAGACCGCACGACCATACTTGAAGGTTAACCTAAACTTAATTAAAGTATTAATACCCAGGGCTGCCACACAGTCGCGTAAGTCGCTTTTAGTTACTTTTTAAAGAAAAAGTCACTATAGTCACTTTTTTATGACAAGACACTTTAGTCACTTTTATTCATTTCATTTTAGATTTTTCTCTAAACAAAAAGAACAATTAATTAATATAGGCATGACATCTATAGTAATCTATGGTATGAAAATGCTATTCAATATCAGACTTCACAATCTTTCCCCTATTCCCCTCTTTTCCCCTTTTTGAAAAAATGCTTATTTTTCTAGTTCTTTTAAAGAAACTTCCCATTTTTCTTCTTTTTGTTTTGCTTCAGCGCGCACGGCGAGAGACGTTTGCGACTCCCTCCCCAGAAGGGCCGCAGTGTGCGAGTACCCAGTCGAGTATATTGCGCAATATTATGCATTCTAATTGGAAGCGGTTCAGGTGGTCCTGACTGCTTACGTTTCGATTCCCCTGATTTAGAACAAGGCTATTTGAAGGCAATTCCTGACACTTACTAAATCGAGGTACAAGTGTATTTTTGGTTGAAAAATTGAATTGTCTGTTATATTTTTATACATTATATCTATTATATTTTTGGATTAGAATTAATATTTTGTGGTTAAAAATTTAATTATTTTGTTGAAAATTCAACTTTTATGTTGAATATTTCTCTTTTGGATAGAAAATTCTTCCTTTCTGGGTTAAAAGCCAAAGATAGAAGCCTTCGTGATTAAAAAAAACTTTTTTCTTCAAAATTTGTCTTTTTGGGAATAAAATTAAAATTTGGTCTGAAACGTTCGACTTTTTAGCTTGAAAACTCCGTTTTTTTTTTGTAAAAATTCATCTCTTTGTGTAAAAATTTAACCATTTTTAATGAAAAATTCAACTATTTGGTTGAAATTTCATCTTTCTGGTAGAAAAGTCATCTCTCTTGGTTGAAAATGAACTTTTTTGTTAAAAATTCAACTGTCTTCTAACAAATTCGTTCTTTTGGTTTGAAAATTCAACTTTTTGTTCGAAAATGTTGCAGTTTAATCTTTTTCGTTCAAAATTTCAACCATTAGATTAAAAATTCGGTTAAAAATTCAACTTTTTTGTTGAAACTTCGTCTCTTTCGCTTGAAAGTGCAACTATTTGGTTCTAAATGCCTCTATTTGGTTGGAAATTAATTTTTGTTCTTGTTGAAAATTCAACTATTTTATTAAAAGTTCATCTTTCTGGGTTGAAAACGTTCTATTTGTTGAAAGTTCGGCTTTTCAGGCTGATAATTCAACGTTCTTCTAAAAAATTCTTCTTTTTTCCTTGAAAATTCAACTACATATTTCGTTGAAAAATTATTTAATTTTTGATTGAAAATTAAAATTTTCAACTGAAAATGTAATTATCCCATTTTTTGTTCAAAATTTATCTTTCACGTAGTTGAAAATTCAAGTACTTGGTAGGAAATTTATGTATTTTGTTGATAATTTATACTTTTTGTCCTAAAAAAATTAATCTTCTTCGTTAAATAAAAAAATTTTTGTTTGAAAATTTTACTCTTCTGTTGAATTTTGAACTATGATTGAAAATTAATCTATTTTTTGTTGAAGATTTATAATTTTAGTTAAAAATTTGATTATGTTTCAAAAATTCGATTTTTTTTGTTGAGAATTAATTTTCCTCGCTGTAAATGTAACTATTTCATTTTTATTTAAAAATTTATATTTTTAATTGAAAATTGATCTTTTCTTGCTGAAATATCATGTATTTTGTTGAAAATTCGTCTTTTTGGTAGAACATTAATATTCTTGTTTAAAAATGCACTTGCTTGGTTGACAATTGAACTGTTTTGGTTGAGGATTCAACTTTTTTTTATTTAAAATTAAAATCGTTTTTTTTTTAATATTAGTTATCACCACATGTTTTTTTGAGAATTTATTTTTTTTTTTTAAAAATTACATTCTTTGTTTAAAGTTTAAACACATTGTAAAAATTAATTTTTTTTTTAAGATTAATGATTTTAGTTAAAAAATGAAGTATTTGGTCGTAAATAAACTTTTTTATTGAAAATTCAACTACTTTGGTAGAAAATTAAACTATTTGTTTTAAAGTTAAACTATTTATTTGAACATTTAAATATCTGCTTGGAAATTTTTTTCTTGTTACAAATTTATTTTTTATCAGAAGATGTAGCCATTCCATTTCTGGTTGAAAATTGAACTATTTGGTTGAGAATTCGTTTTTTTGTTGTTGTGAAAATTAGATTTTTAAAGTGAAAATTTAATGATTTTATTTTTGGTTTAAGTTTCAACTTTTATGTTAAAAATTCAACCCTTTCGGTAGACAATTAATAATCTCTTTTGATTGAGGATTCAAATATTTTGTTGAATATTCGTATTTTTGGTTGAAAGTTGAACTACTTTTTTAAATGCTAATTTTTTTAGTTGAAGATTCATCATTTTCGTCAAAAATTTATCAATTTGTTTGAAAATGTAACTGTTTTGTTAAAATTACTATTTTTTTAATTAATGGCTTTAACTGAAAATCGAACTATTCAAATTTTGGAATAAAATTGATCCTTTTTAGCAGAAAATTAATCTTCTTGGTTGAAAATTCATCTTTTCGGTTAAAATTTCATCTATTTTCTTGAAATTGCAATATTTTTAGTTAAATGGTTAGGAATTTTAAGCGCTTCATATTGAATTTAATATGGTACCTACATTAATTTCAATTAAAATAATGTATTCCCTTATTATTCCCCTATTCTCGTGAAAAATTGCCCTGTTTAGCCTATTTTCAGATCATTTTAGGCTGTAAAGTATGCAATAAAATTTTTTGGTAGAGGAAGTAGCGAAACTTCAAAATTTTAAATGTAGAAATTTTTGAAATAATAATTTCCCCTTCCTCAACCACTTTCCAATTTACATTATTCCCATTTCAATAAAGTGTCAAAGTCACTTTTATTCACTTTTTCCACTTGTTAGAGGGTTTCTTCGTACTTTTTCATGGCACTCGAGACGAGACTCAAGACAAGACTCGAGACGAGGCTCGAGACGAGGCTCGAGACGAGGCTCGAGGCGAGGCTTGATTCGAGACGAGGCTTGATTCGAGACGAGGCTTGATTCGAGACGAGGCGAGAATAATAGATTGCGAAACCCTTTTTTATAAGCGTACGTCGCCTACTTTGACTAATTTTCTCAAGTACGTTAGTCTGTAGCAGCCCTGTTAATACCCGAAAGCAGTTTAAAGCCGCCAATTGCAATATTTTTGCTTTTCATATCAAAAATTTAATTCTGAAAAATATTGTTTCTAGATACACGTAAATACTTCGAATTCAGAAGACCAAGTTATTATTAGAACTGTTAGAAGATATTTTGAAACATTGCGACGATTGCCCCGATTTTCAAAAACTACCAAAAAAATTATCTCAGCCTTCGTGATTGGTGTTTTGGTCTGGATATCGTTGGTATATGGTGCTCTTCTTGGTGTCTCGATGTGTACAAATGGATACTGCTTCCTTACGCCTTCGAGAAGACCCACTGTTTTTTAGAATTAAAGCAAAAAATAAAATATTCCAATTTTCGCAAGTTTCCGAATTTTAATTTCTGATTCCGAGAGTTGTATCTGCTTTGTTTAACAAAAAGGATCTATTTTTAACAAAATTGTTCAGTTTTCCACCAGATAATAAAAATTTTAACCGAGAAAGAAGAATTTGAAGAAAAATACATGAATTTTCAAAAAATTGATAAATTTTCAACTCGAAATTGAAAAAGCTAAATTTTCAGAATTCTTAACCCATAAATATGAATTTCCAACAAAAAAGTTAATTTTCTGCCAAAATATTAAAATTTTCTACTAAAAAAGTCGAATTTCTGGTTAATAAAATAAAAAAATTCTATATTCGAAAATGCGATATAAGTGAATTTGTTTATTACGATAACAGTTATTGTTAAATGTTAATTTCTTGTGTGACGATATTATTTTTCAGTAGAAAAGAAACGATACCGAAGAAAAGAAACCTTTTTTTGTTAAAAATGGTTTATAACAATGATAATTGTTTTTAAAGGACTATATTTTATATGCCTATATTATTTTTCAAGGAAGAAAAGAAGTGACTTCACAAAAAGAAAAAATTTTCTTTGGTCAAAAATGTTAAACAAATAAATTTCTTCATAAAAATTGTTTATCAAAATATCAATTATTATTGAATGGTAATATCTTATATGAAGCTATTATTCTTGATATGAAATGAAACGATTTAGTATGAAATAAAAATTATAAAATAAAAAGTAAAGAGCAAAGTTAGTAGTACAAATATAAATTATTTTTTAAAAATTATCCGAATTAGGTGCCGCACGCCTAACAAAACGGATTCATTATAGTCTATTAGAACATCAATTAAGTAATTCAAACCATACTTTCCCTCCCCTACTTCCCCTCTCCTCCCTTCACTTCACTTCCCTTCCTCTTACTTCAACCTTCGCTTCTTCTTTCCCGAACTTCTTACTTCTCTACTATCCCAACTAATAATCCCCTTCCCTACTCCCTCCCCTCCTACTAACCCGCACTACCCTAGTAGCCCACCCTTCACTTCCAATCATTTCCCTTTACTTCTCATTCCTCTACTTTTCCCTCTCCTCAAGCTTCCCCATTTCCCTCGCTTCCCCTCTCCTGATTTCCCCACCGCTCATTTCCCCATCCTTCCTCTACTACCCCTCCCCTCATTTCCCTCTCTTTTTCTGTTCTTCTCCCTTTACTTCCTATTCTTCTCTCGTCATTTCCCCTCACACCCTTCCTACCCCAACTTTTTCTTCTTTACTTCCCCCTCTCCTCACTTTCCCCAGCTAACACTTCACTTTCCTACTATTCTTCCTCAGCCATAACTTTCTCTCTGATACTCATCCGCACTGCCCTACTAACCCTCCCTTCACTTCCCCTACTACCCTTCCTCACTTCCAATCATTTCCCCTCCTTCTCCTCACTGCCACTACCTCCTCTCCACTACTCCCATAACTTCTTCTACTTTTCCGTCCCCTTATTGCCCTTAATCTCCTCACCACTTATTTATCCTCACTCCTCCTGCCCTCATTGCCCCTATTCTCCGTTTCCTCATTTCTTTGCTACCCTTCCTAACTTCCAATCATTTTCTCTACTTCTCACTTCCACTATCCCCTTTCCACTACTCCCATAACTTCTAATTTTCCGTCCCCTTATTGTCTTTAATTTCCCCACCTCTTATCTACCCTCACTTCTCCTGCCCTCATTGCTCCTATTTTCCGTTTTCTTATTACCTAACACTTCACCTACTACTCCTCTTCTCATTTCCCTCTCATTTACCCTCCCTTCACTTCCCCTTCTCCCCACATTTCCCCATACTTTCCCCTCAATTTCCCTACTTTCCCTCCCTTTCTCAATTTTTTCTTCTCCACTTCCGCCCTCTCCTCACTTCCCAAGCTAACACTCCACTTTTCTACTTGCCTTCCCCAGCCATCACTTCCCCTTCCATACTCACCCGCACTAACCTACTAGCCCTTCCGTAAATCCCTTCACTGCCCTTCCTCACTTCCAATCATTTTCTTCACTTCTCTTCACTTTCACTACCCCCGTCCTAATTTCCTTAACTTTCTCTACATTCCCGTCTCCTCATTTCCCTACTTCCCCTCCACTCATTTCCCGTCGTTTCCCCTATCCTATTTTTCCCCACTGTCGTTCACTCTACTCTTTCTTCCCCTCAGTTCCCCTCACTTCCCCTCCCTAATTTGCTCTTCCCATACTTCCCCCTAATTTTTCCTAACCCCCTCCCTTCATTTCCCGTTCACTGATTTTACATCTCAATCTCCTCCTTTCCCCTACTTCTCCTCCCTTCTCAAACCCTTCTTCCCCTCTTCTCACTTCTCCAGCCAATACTCCACTCTTCTACATCCCTTCCCCATCCATCACTTCCTTACTTCCATTAATTCCCCCTACTTCTCTTCACTTCCTCCAGCTTCTTTCTAATTCCCCTAACTTTTTTCCTTTTCCGTCCCCCTATTTTCCTTACTTCCTCTCCGCTCATTTACCGTTTCTTCCCCTACCCTAAATTCCCCTAACTTTCCCTACCCTCATTTACTCTACTGTTTCTTCTCTCTCATTTTCCCTACTTCCTCTCCCTTTACTTCCCTTTCTTCTCTCCTTATTTCCCTTAACTAACCCTAGCCTCATTTCCTCTACTTTTAGTTTCCTTATTCCCCTCACTTCCCCTCGCTTCTCACACTTCCTCCCTTCCTCAACTTTTTCCTCCTTCACTTCTCCCTCTCCCCAATTCCCCAACTAAAACTCCATTTTTCTACTTCCCTTCCTCAGCCATCACTTTCTCTCTCCCGCACTACCCTAATAGCCTTCCTTTTGCTTCCCGCACTACCCTACCTCACTTCCAATCATTTTCCTTACTTCTCTTCACTTCCCCTACCCTATTTCTAATTCACCTAACTTTTTTACTTCTCCGTCCCCCTATTTTCCCCACTTTCCCTCTGCTCATTTTCCGTTTCTTCCCCTACCCCAATTTCCTCTGCATTTCCCTACCCTCATTTACTCTACTGTTCCTTCTCTCTCATTTTCCCTACTTCCCCTTCCTTGACCTCCCTTTCTTCTCTCTTTATTTCTCCTCACTACCCCTACCCTCGTTTGTCCTCACTTCCCCTCGCTTCTCATACTTCCTTCCTTCCCCAAACTTTTTTCTCCTTCACTTCCCCCTCTCCTCAATTCCCCAGCAAGCAATCTAGTTTTCTACTTCCCTTCCTCAGCCATCACTTTCTCTTTCCAACTCTTCCGCACTACCCTGATAGCCCTGCTTTCACTTCCCTCACTACCCTTCCTCACTACCAATCATTTGCCCTACTTCTCTTCACTTCCTCTACTTCCCCTTCTTAATTTCTCCTCACTTCCTCTTCTCCCTCTTATTTCCCCTACTTCCCTTCCGCTCATTTTCCCTTTCTTCCCTAACCCTAATTTCCCCTCACGTTCCCTAAAGGATACTCTTACTTTTTCTGCCACGAAAATAAAATTAGAAATGTATAAATAGATTGAAGAAAGTAGACAAACTCGTTGTCAAGACTTGACACAAAATATATTAAACTCGGAGTAATACATTGTGTGTAGCGCTTGGTTAGAATATGCTACTACATTAGTCTTTAGATAATTCGTCGGATCTTTGACTTATGTTAGCGAAAATTTCTTACAAAAGTGTTCGTTTTTTTTAGTCCGATACTCGAATGATAAACAGAAGACGTTCTCGTCCTCCATTTGGATAAGGCGCGTTTTACGCGTTTTTTTTTTTTTTTTTTTGAAAAAGTCCGCAGTCTAGTATGAGGTGATGATTTCGCGTCGAATGATTATGTGCGATAGGCGCTGATTTCTCAGCATTCCTGATATGTTTCTTCCTTCCTTCCTCCTGGAGTTACTTCATCCTTAGACGCAACTCTCCGGACCGGGTATGGAATTCGCGATGATGATTTCTTTCATGAGGTTGCGATCAGCCTTGAAACTTATTGGTTCCCACGATTTTGCAGAAAATGGATTCAGCTGTAAAAAAAAAGTTGGCTTCCAATTTAATCAGTATTATCAAAATTACATATTCAGGGCTCGGATCGTGCGACTTTTATCGACTTTTTTGAAAAAATTCGACTAATCGACTTTTTTTCGTCTTCCTCGGCAGTTTGCTATATTTAGATTCAATTTTAATCACAATGACATTTTTTTTATTGAATGCCAAAACTAGAAAATATGGTACCATTTTAATTGGGAATCCAATAAGAAAATTCATCTATTTTTGGTTGAATGTTAATTTTTTTGGTGGAAAATTCGACTATTTGGTTGAAAATTATATTATTTTATTGAAAATTCAACAATTTTGTTAAACTTATCTTTTTTGGTCGACAATTTAACTGTTTCGTTGAACATTCGCATTTTTGGATAGAAAATGCATCCTTTTGGATTAAAAATTCCTTTTTTATGGTAGAAAATTCAACTTTTTTGGTTGAACATTAATCTTTCTTGTTTGAAAATTATTATTTTTTTCAATTAACTTTTTTGTGGGAATTTTAAAGTCTTCCGAAAAATTCTTTTTGGCATGAAAATTCAACTATTTGGTTAAAAATGTATTTATTTTGTTGAAAATTCTTCTCTTTTGATCAAAAGACCATCTATTTGGTTGTAATTATTTCAGTTAAAAATTCACCTTTTTGGTTGAACATTAATTTTTTTAAGTGAAAATTTAACCATTCAATTTTCTGTTGATAATTAATATTCCTTCGTTGGAAATTCATGTATTTTTTTGAAAATTTGTTTCTTCTTCTAAGTGAAAATGTAACTATTCCAGTTAAAGATTCATCATTTTTTTTTTAAATTAATTCATTTGGTTAAAAATTAATTTGTTGGTTGAGAATTCAATTATTCTAGATAAGGATTCATCAATTCAGTTGAAAATTCATCTTTTTGTTTTAAACTTCAATTATTCTAGCTAAAGATTCATCATCTTAGTTAAAAATTCATCACTGTGTTTGAAAATCTGTCTAAATATTTTTTTGAAAATAATTTTTTTTCGTATAATTTTTTTTTTTTTTCTATAATTTTAGTTTTAAAATCCCCTCAGGTTGAGCATTAATTTTTCTACTGAAAATTCAACTATTCAATTTTTTGATGATAATTTATATTCTTTAGTTGAAAATTCATGTTTTTTTTTAAATTAGTCTTTTTGGTTCAAAATTCGACCATTTGGTTAAAAATTAAATTACTTTGTTGAAAATTGAACAATTTTGTTAAAGTTATATTTTTTGGTCGAAAATTTAACTGTTTCGTTGAACATTCGCATTTTTGGATAGAAAATACACCCTCTCGGATTAAAAATTTAAAGTCTTCTAAAAAATTCGTCTTTTTGGCATAAAAATTCAACTATTTGGTTAAAAATGTATTTATTATCTTAAAAATTTCTCTCTTTTGAATAAAAGACCATCTATTTGGTTGTAAATGCAATGTTTGGTTGAAAATAATTTTGTTGTTGTTGTTGAAAATTCTACCAGTTGGTTGAAAATTCATTTTGGTAGTTTGAAAATTCAATTATTTTGTTCAAAAGTCATCTTTTTTGGTCGAAAATTCAGCTGTTTTGATGAACTTTCAACTATTTTGTTCAAAAGTCACCTTTTTTATTCATATATTTAACTGCTTTGTTGAAAACTCGTCTTTTTGAATTGAAGATCCATCTTATTTGGTAGAAAAGTTCTTGATTAAAAATTCATATTTCGCAACTGTTTTTGGCTAAAATGTAATCTTTTTTGTTCGAAAATTTGACCATTTGGTTCTACTATTCTAATAAAAATTCAATTATTCTCTCAAAAATTCAACTGTTTTGTTAAAAAGTAATCTTTTTTAGTCGCAGTTTAAAATATTTTCTTGAAAATTCGTCTTGTTGGATAGAAAATTCATCCCTTTTGTTTGAAAAAATTATTATTTTTGGATGAAAAATTCAATTTTGTTCGTAGAAACTCATTATTTTTTTTAATTTATATTTTGATATTGAAAAGTCAACTGGAATCTTTTCTGGATGATAATTAAACTTTTTTAAAAATTTGTTTTCTTTTTAAATGAAAATTCATCAGTTTTAAGAGAAATTTAATCTTTTTTGGATCTTGGGTAGAGAATTCAACAATTTTGTTAAAAAGTCATCCTTTTTGGGTAAAAATTCGTCTTTTTGGATTGAAAATTCAATTTTTTTTGTAGAAACTTATTTCTTTGTTAAAAATTCGTATTTTCATCGTGAAAAGTGAAGTAAAATATTTGTTAACAGAAATTTCAACTATTTTTTTTTAATTTATCTGTTTGATTTCTAAATTCATCCACTTTGGTAGAAATTTCTTTTTTTTAATGAAAAAGCAACTTTTTGCTTAAAAATTATTCTTTGCTTGAGTACTCAACTATTTTATCTGAAAGATTTGGTTGAATCAGTTTGTTAAGATTTTCTTTTTTTTAAAGAGTTATATTTTTAGTTGAAAATTCATCTCTTTAGTTAAAACTTTAACTATTTTGTTGAAAATTAATCTTTTCAAATTGAAAATTCAACTACTTGGGTAAAAGTTAAACTACATTGTTAAAAATTTAATTTATTTCTTTTATTGAAGTCTTTGGCTAAAAATGTAACTGTTTAGTGGAAAAGTTTTTTTTTTGTTTAAAATTAATTTTTTAACTGAAAATATAGCTTTTCAATTTTTCTAAGATTCATATATTTTAGTTGAAAACTCTCCTTTTTTGGTAAAAAAAATGATTTTCTTGGTTTAAAATTTCATTTCTGTTGGGTAAAAGTGCATCAGTTTCTTGGAAAAATAATTTTTTGCTGAAGTCATATTTTTCGTCTGTAAATTCAATTTTTGTAAAGAAAATTCCTTTCTGGCTTGAAGGTTTAACAATTTAGGTAACATTTTTTTCCTTTAGTGAAAAATCTTTATTTTTTGAAAATTCGTTTTTTTAGTTTCAAGAAAATTTTTTTTTAATGGATTTTATGTTTTTTTATTGAAATATAAACTATGACACTTTTTGTTGAGAATTTATATTTTTAGGTTGGAAATTCAAATATTATGTTAAACATTTAATCATTTTGTTGAAAATTCAAGTATTTTGTGAAAAAGCCATCTTTTATAGTAGAAAAGGCATTTAAAAAAAAAAATAATAATAAATTTGAAAATTCTATATTAAAAGTATTTCAAGATTAAAATACTGGTATTAGAGTGCCCTGTCTGTTTACGTTCGGCGTCCCTGAATTCAAGCCCAAGGCCAGAATCGTAACCGTGCTTAAATCCAGGTTCCAGTGTATATACAGTATTAAATTTAAAGCCTCATTTGTTGGGTCATTTCAAGTTTAAAGTGGTTGAATATTTGAAAATCAATAAGAATCATGTACTCTATATTCCTGAAGAAATGAAATTATTATTTCAGTTTTTTCTTCGACTTTTGCGGACTTTTTTCGAAATTCCGTCCGTTTTTTTTTGTAATTTTATGCTGCTTTTTTAAGCCTTCCAGTAAATCCGAACCCTGCATATTTTAAGACTCAATTTAAGACTCGTTTAAAAACTCACACTGCATCTGTTGGTTTGAAGGCCCTGTTTGTGAATATCATACGGTGCAAATAACGTGTCTGGCCTCACTGGTAAAAATAATTGTGGCTCCCGTTTGATTTTCTCGTGATCTGCAAAAAAAAAAGATTTTATTAAATGAAGTGTGAGATTGGCTAGAATTGTGAAAAAGTCATATATGGAGACTTATTCCAAAATTCACTTGATATTTTCAGGGTGTCTACCCTAACTGAAAAACATGGCAAACCTGGAATTGTTAGGAAATTTTCATATACCTGGAAAACCTGGAAATGTCAGGGAATTTTTCCGAGAGCGTACTTAATTTTTTTCAATTGCAAAACAAAATTCAATAACAATGATTTGTCATTTGTTAAAGTACCTTTATATCACTGTATTGAACTATTTTGTTGAAAATTAGCTTTTATTTGTTTGAAATTAATTTTTGGACTGAAAATTTAACTATTTTATTTTTGGTAGAAAATTGATTGTTTTTAGTTGAAAATTAATCTTCTTAAATTGAAAGTACATTTTTTTTTGCTTGAAAATTCAACAGTTTGTTAGCAGTTTTTCTCCCTCCTGACTGAAAAATCTTTCTCAATTAAAAATTCAACTAATGTTGAAAAGTTGCATTTTTTGGATGATTCAACTGTTCTTGATAACAAATTGAAATTTTTTTAATTGAAATAGCAACTACTACATTTTTTGTTCAGTATCCATCTATTTTTGGAATGAAAATTTAATTACTTGGTGGAAAGTTGAACTCTTTGATCAAAAATGAATGTTTTTGGTTGAAGATTCATCATTTTAATTGAAAATTCATCTCTTTGGTTAAGAAATTAGCTATTCTGTTGAAAATTATTTTTTTCTTTTACTGAAAATTCATTATTATTTTTACTGAAAATTTAACAATTTCAGTTGAAACTTGACCTATTTGGTTCACGTTTTTGTTTCGTTGAAAATAATGTTTTAAAATACAAATGTAGCTATTATATTCCTATCGTATTCTATCGTATTCCGTCATTTTAGTTAACTTTTGATTGAAAAATTACGTTTTTTAGTTGCAAAATCATGTATTTTGTCAAAAATTCGTCTTTTCTGGTAAGCGAAATATTCGTCTTGGTTGAAAATGATTTTTTTTTTTAATTTATTTATTCTAGTTAAAGATTCATTATTTTAGTTGAAAATTCACATTTTTGTGTAAAATTCAATTCTAGCTGAGGATTCATCATTTAAGTTAAAAGTTCATCACTGTGTTCGAAAATGTAATTTTTTTCAATTTTTTTTTGACATAATTTTATTTTCAATTTCTTGTTCGTAATTAACATTTAGCTATTCTAATTGAATATTCTATTATTTTATTTTTAAAACCCCCTCTTAGGTTGAGCATTGATTTTTTTACTAAAAATTTAACTATTCAATTTTTTTATGATAATTTTTATTCTTTAGTTGAAAATTCAGGTATTTTTTTGAAAATTAGTTGTTCTTTTTAAATAAAAATGTAACTATTCCAGATGAAAATTCATCAATTTGGTTGAAAATTTATCTTTTTCAGCTGCAAATTCAACTATTTCGTTGAAAATTCATGTATTTTGTTGAAAAATCGCCTTTTCAGAAGAAATTTCATCTTTTGTTTGAAAATTAATCTTCTTGTTTGAAAATTCATCATTTTAGTGAAAAATTCATCCCTCAGTTTAAGAATGTAACTATTTTTTAGAAAATTAGTGGTTTTTTTTGTTGATTTTTTTTATTCATTGAAAATATAGTCATTTTAATTAAATATTGTATCATTTTAGTTGAAAATTAATGTATTTGGTTGAATAATAATTTTTTTAACTGAAAATTCACCTTTCCAATTTTGGTTGACAATTTATCTTTCTTAGTTGAAAATTCGTTGTTTTTTTTGTTGTTGTAGAAATTAATCTTCTTGGTTGAAAATTTATTTTTTTTTGTTGAAACTTCGAATATTTCAGTTAAAGATTCATCGTTTTAGTCAAAAATTAATCTTTTTTGTTTAAAATTCAAACATGAAGATTCATTATTTTAGTTGAAAATTCATCAATTTGGTAGAAAATTAATTTTTTTCAAGTGAAAATGTAACTATTCCATTTTTTATTGAAAATTGATCTTTTTTATTTCAAAATTCAACTACTTCTTTGGATAGTCATGTATTTTGTTGAAAAAGTGCCTCTTCGGCAGAAAATTAATCTTCCTGTTTGAAAAGTAATCTTCATGTTTGAATATTCATATTTTGGTTGAAAATTTAGGAATTCAGTTAAATATTCATAATTTCAGTTGAAAATTCATCTTTTTGGTAAAAAATAAAACTACTTGGTCGAAAATTAAACACTTTTCTTAAAAATTCTTCTGGTTAAAAATTCAACTATTTGGTTGAAAATGGATCTTTTTTAGTTAAAAATGCCACTATTTATTTGAAAATTTATGTATTTCGTTGAAAAATCGTCTTTTTTGGTAAAAAGTTAATTTTTTGGATGAAAATTCCACTATTTGGTTTAAAATTCGTCTATCTTGCTGAAAATGCATTTGAATGGCTCTGTACTATTAAAAATTATACCTGGAAAAAAACTTGAGATACCTGAGAAATCCTGGAATTGTCAGGAATTTTTTTCTGGGATTTGAGTAGACACTCTTTATGAAACTTCATGGAGATCGAGAATCTCAAATAAAAAGTATCGAGATCTCGAGTCGAGAATCTCAAATAAAAAGTATCGAGATCTCGAGTCGAGAATCTCAAATAAGAAGTATCGAGATCTCGAGTCGAGAATCTCAAATAAAAAGTATCAAGATCTCGAGTCGAGAATCTCGAAACTTTTTATTCGAGATTCTTCATCCTCATGAAGTTTTGAAATCACCTGAACATATTTGAAGAAAATCTCGAATTTTCTCGAAATTGTCTTGAATGCATCACTAAGTCAAATGTTACTTAAAACCAACACCTTCTCATCAGAATGAGAATGTAAAAAAAAATAGATACCTTGGGGCGATTGAATGATGTCGGGTTGATTATTGAGCGCGTAATCGGCGACCTGTTTGAGGGTATATTCCACAAAATAGGTGTGATCACCGTGGGTGACATCGAGCATCGAGTTGTTTCTCGAATCAGGAGGGGTTATTATGGGTTGTTTCATGTAGGGTTCTATGTGAACTGGTGATGTTGTTCCGCGTCTTCGGTACATCATCAGCATCACGGATAACACCGTTATACCAAGAGCAATCAGACAACCGACCAGAAGTAGAAGTAGAGGAACCATGCTGACTCCGCTGTCTGAAATTTGCAATAGGGTTGTCACATGAGGTTTAGATAATATATTTTTTAAATACTACAGGAAATTCTGAACATTTTAGTGCATTAAAATTTTTCTTTGAATCCATCACTTCTGAGAAAAAAAATGTTGAAAAAAAAGTATCGAAAATTCTATTTAAACTCTGTGACCTTGAAGTGTCACGTCCTGCAACACGCTGGACCAATCAGAATAATTGTATGCAGTAACTCTTTTGACTAACGCAGTGTCCAGCCGATAGTTGGCGAAAAAGTTTGTGACCATCTATATATCGATATTTTGCACATTAGCACTGCCACGCTTTACAGATTCCGGTTTTAATGAAATTATAGGCATTTTGAACATCCTTTGGTCCCTTCTTCATACTCTTTAAATACGTTTTCAATAATTAACGTGAAAAGAGGTTATGTTTACTCCAATCACTAGCGGCCATTTTAATTCCCCCGAAGACTGCGCTAATCAGACTGATGTTTACTTCCGACGCTGGCCCAATCAGAATGCCTCGTCTTCCCGCAAAAAATTTAAAAACTGTACTTTGTAAACATTAAGAAAAAAAGATCCAAACTTTTTTTTCAATTTTCCTCAAGTAATTGTATTTAATTTTTAGTGCTCTTCTGATTTCATTGATTTCATTCTAAGTTTTAAGTAATTTATATATTAAATATTAAAAATTAAATCCGTGAGCGTCGACATATTACGTCACGCTATTTTCAGTGATTTCTGACATTTCGGTGACCCCCCCCCCCCCCAAAAAAATGTCATGTGACCTTGAAGCTGATCCCCCTTCTATTTTTAAATACGAAATATAAATGTAGTTTAATGAACCGTCAATCGAAAAATAATATAATGATTTGTAACTATTTGAAACTAGTATGAAAATACTTTAAATTAAATTCCCTAGACATTCTTTTTCAATTGAAAACATTAATAAAATTTAAAGATTAATTTAGGAGGCAGATTAACTTATCAGATTAGAGACCGCCCATAAACGGTTATTCCTATTTTTTAATAATTATTTTTTTACTGTTTTCAAGGAACTTCCCCTTTTTTCTCATTTTTAACTTAAATCTGAACTGAATTAATAGAATGGGTTAAATTCATCTCTTTGGTTAAAATGCAAATATTTTGTTAAAAAATCATTTCATTTATGGTTGAGATTTTTTTTTAAACTAAAAATTTAACTATTTTATTTTTCGTTGAAGATTTATA
This sequence comes from Andricus quercusramuli, assembly GCA_932178445.1. Classification (NCBI taxonomy): domain Eukaryota; kingdom Metazoa; phylum Arthropoda; class Insecta; order Hymenoptera; family Cynipidae; genus Andricus; species Andricus quercusramuli. The sequence continues at coordinate 39,981 of CAKNXH010062958.1, read as the reverse complement.
TTTTTACTTTGAACTTCAACTATCTTTAGTTGAAAATTCATCTAATCTAATCTTTGGTTGAAAACATAACTCTTTGTTGAATGTTGAACTCTTTTCTTGAAAATTCCTTTTTTTATGGAAGATTCATAATTTTAGTTGAAGATTTTAATATTTTGATAAAAAAAAATTTTTTATTAGTAGGAATCAATCTTCTTCGCTTTTTATTATTATTATTATTATTATTATACCATTAAGCCTTTTCCCTTCCGGGGTAGGCGTGACTTAAAATTTAATAATTCCATTTTTGGTTGAAAATTGATATTTTAAAATGAAAGTTGATCTTTTCTTGTTGAAAAGTCATGTATTCTGTTGAAAATTTTTCTCTTTCGTAGAAAAATAATTTTCTTGGTTGAAAATTAATTCTCTTCCGTTCAAAATGCAACTGCTTCATTCCAAATAGATCTATTTTGGTTAAGGATCCAACTACTTTGTTGAAAATTGATCTTTTTTAGTTGAATTCAACTATTTCGTTGAAAATTCATCTTCATTAAAAATTAACTTGTGTAATGAAAATTCGTCTATTATTTGGATGAAAAAATAATCTTCTTTGTTGAAAATTTATTTATTTGTTTGAGAATTCAACTTTTTTTTTAATTCATCTTTTTTTTTAATTGACCTGGTTGATAATTCATTCTTTTGTATCAAATTTTTTTATATTGCAAATTTAACTGTTCTATTTTCAGTTGAAAACTTTTCTTTTCAGTTGAAAATTCAACTATTTGGTTGAAAATTGATGTATTTTGTTAAAAATTAGTATTTTGGCAGAAGATTAATCTGAATCTAGGCAACTAGAATCTAGAAAATTAATTAATTAAATGGTCGAAAATTCAACTATTTTGTTGAAAATTCTTATTTTTTGTTGAATTCAACTGTTTTTGATTAAAAATTAAAATCGTTTTTGTTGAATTATTAACTATTATAGGGTTTGTTGAGAAATCGTTTTTCTTGTTTGGAAAATCAACTACTTGGTTTAAAGTTTTAACTGCTTTGCAAATACTTAATTTTTTTCCTGAAGAATAAACGTTTTAGTTGAAAATTCAAGTATTTGGTCATAAATTAACTTTTTTGTTGAACATTTATATTTTCGGGTTCAAAATCTAATCATTTGGTAGAATTTTAAACTATTTGGTTAAACATTCATATTTTTGGTTAAAAATTTAACTATTCTGTTGGAAATTTGTTCTTTTTTCGTTACAAATTATTTTATTTTTATTTTAAAATGTAGCTATTCTATTTTTGCTTAAAAAATGTTCCTTTATAAGTTGAAAATTGAACTGTTGAGTGGAAAACTCAACTCTTTTATTGAAAATTATTATTTTTTAGTTAAATGGAATTGATTTAAACCTAGTTTATTTTTCTGTTGCGAATTAATTTTTGAAACTCAAAACTAATGATTTCATTTTTGGATGAAAATTGTCCCTTTTTACTTGAAAATTCATTTATTTGGTTGAGGATTCAACTATTTCGTTGAAAAATAGTCCTCCTGGATTGAAAATTCATCTGTCATGGCTGAAAATAAACTTTTTTGTCGAAAAATTAACTTCTTAGGTTTGGTTAAAAATGCCAATACTTAATGTATCGACGCGGATAGCCCCCCGCCTTTAGATGGTCACGTAATATTTGGACGCTCCCTTTGTATAACAATGCTAATCCTGTTTTTCTATTCTTTTTTACAGATTGTCCAGGGGAAGATCTTGAATATCATCGACAAGATCTTGAATATCATCGACAAGAAAATTTTTTTCAATGTCGGATAACTTCATTAACTGAAGCAGCATTATGCTTACTTCATCATCATACATTTTTGTTATAAAACACCATATTATAGAAAGATAAAATAGTCGTAAGGTAGGGTTATGATAAGTTTTGTGGAAGCATGAAAATAAATTGTTAAAAAAAGAGATACCTGGATGCTTTTCGGAATCTCTGAGTAGAATATCCTCAAGAAGGGTTGGATCACTTCGGCCTTTCGCGTTGATTGCATAGACCCTCAGATAAAAATGTGTAGCGGGTAAAAGGTCCCCGACATCTATTCTAAATATCGGCACTTCCACCGAAATACTCGAAGAATTGAAGCGCATTTTTCCACTTGCGACCTCATAAGCTTCTAGGCGAAATTCTTGTCTCAGACCTCCATCGTAACCTGGAACGCATTCCACTTCCAGGATTTCCGAGCTTTGGTTTAAGGAGACCTTTATTGTACAGTTGTTTAACTGACTAGGCTTCACTGAAAATTAATTTTATTTTATTAATCAATCTAATTTGATATTATCCAGAGCCGTAAATAGCCTTTTTCTGCCCGGTGCGAATGTATAATTTTGCCCCCCCCCCCCGCCCCATCCCTAAAAAAAGTAAGCGGCCGTACTTAAATTACGTAACGGTTTATAGGCCCTCTTTGAGACCCCCCCCCCCCCCCCCCCACCAACCTTGAACAAAATTTTACCAAAATTTTTTTCCCCCCCCCCCACTTTTTCTGTACGTAATTTTTAGTTTCCAAAAATGTTTTACTAGTTATTGCTAGTAAAATTAGGCAGGGTGTCCGAGAACTTCATTTTCAAAATTGTTGAGCGGGTGATGATCTGTTGATTGTTGAGTGTTTGAGAGTGACGAGGAGTGACTCTTCGAGAGTGGCAAGGTGTTGCCTCTGATGTACCATTCATGTTGAGTATGCTTTCGAGTTCTATAACTTTGAGGAAAAAGTAAGAGAGACCTCTCTTAGGCTTAAGCTCACAACCAGTGTGTAATTAGTTTAATTAGAATTGTACTCGACGTCAATTAAAGTGTTAAAATGATTTTGAATAAAGGTGCTCTGCCTCATAGGCTTGCCCGGGCTTTTCCCTTAAGCTGTAAGAGTTTTTACGCCTGGGAAAGTTGTTGCTGAATAGTGTATTACCGCGAAGATTGCTGCATTTTCATTTCTAGAACCCGACTACTCATTCCTTACGAACTCCTCTTATAAAATATTTGCAAGGTTTATCTGATACAAACAACCCTAGTAGTTGAATTTTCAATTTAAAGCCATGTGACGAGTGGGTCACGTGACCGGATTCCTACCTCAAGGTGGGTACTGGAACAGGGATCGAACCCCAGGCCTCCTATTCAGAAGTTTGACGTGCTATCGTCTGAGCCACCGAGGCTCTTCAGTAAGAGTTGCATCATTAAAAAAAGTGTCGATACGGCTCTAGTCTAGTTACGGCTCTGATACTATATTATCTAATAACATTTTTTTTATTCTAATTTACCTGCGGGAATAATTTGGTAAATACAGGGGGCTTCTTGCTTTCCGATGGGGTTCCTGCCCCAACAAGTCAATGGTCCATAGTCCCTATCAGAAAGTGGAGTATAAACAAGTTCACTCATAGTTCCATTGTTGCCATCCAATTTTGACGAGGCCCCCTCAAAATTTTCCCCGCTGTTGTTAAATTCCCAGGTAAAGCCCACATCTGCAGGATCTGCATCCACTTCGCAGCGGACCTTCACTGATTCTTCTAAGGAAGCCCCAATTATTGTCACCTCCTTCGTTTTGCAAACAGGAGCGTCTAAAAAACAATTTGAATTATAATTAGTAATTAGGGAACTTTTAAATAATATAAGGGTGTCTAGCAGACCGGGAAATCGGGTAAACCACGTTAATTTTATTGAGGATCGGGATTTTTTTCTTCTATCGCAAAATCTTTTTTCTACTCGATACCCCCATGCTAGACTCTCCAATCTGTGGTTATCAGTCTAAATTCTCCAATCTCGTTTTGTGTTGGAACCTTACGCCGCTACACGTACGTGGCGCTACGGGCCAGCAGAAATCCAGGTTGAAGAGTTTAAAGTGCTAACACCAGATTGGAGAGTATAGCATGGAGGTACCGTACTTTATCTTCTTTTCGTGGCTCATTCGAGAATCAGAGAGAGGAAAATCTGATGGCTTCACGTATTGTATACGATACCATTAAATCGGGGTCTCTACCTTACCCGGAAAACCTGGAATTTTTAGGGAATTACCTGGAAAAATCTGGAAATGTCTGAAAATCACAATAATTATTTGTAAAAGTATCTTTATATCGCTGTATTCAATTACTTTGTTGAAAATTAGTTTTTTCTTGGCTTGAAATTAATTTTTTTAAACTAAAAATTGAACTATTCTATTTTTCATTCTTAGGTATTTCATCCAATTCTTTTGAATTCACTTATTCGCGATTACCTTGAATTCTTAAAAAATTCACCTGTAATTCTTATGAATCCTCTTGAATTCTTCTCATGTTTCTTCAATTTCTCGAATTTCATTTCATTCGCTGGGGCATTAAATGTTTTTCAATAAATTTAAATACTGTTGAATTCGTTCTAAATTCTGTTTACTCCCATTTTATTTAATTAGATGGATATTTCTTATTTAAAATTGTTTTTTTCAAATATATTTTTTGAAATTTTTACGAATTTGATCAAATTGTCTGGAATTGCCTTGAATTGTTCTAAATTCACTTCAATTTTGCTGACATTAGTTGAACGTTTTAGACTTTTTTCAATTTATTTGGAATTCATCCTGAAGTACTTTTAACTCACCTGGAATTTTTAGGCATTTAATCAATTTTTTTTAATTCTTCATATTCATTCCAATTTTACTGAAATCAGTGGAACATTTGGGATTTTTTTTCAATTCACTTGACTTTTTTTCTATTTACTCTACATTTTTTATGAATGTATGAATGTCTGTTCACGCCGATTCAACTCAATTTCATGGAAATTTTTTGATTTTATAAATTTTTCAATTATATTCTTACGAATTCTTATGAATTTCATCATAGTTTCTTGAATTCCATTGAATTGTCCTTAATTCACTTGAATTTTACTGACATCAGTGGAATATTTTGATTTTCTTTCATTTGTCCTGTATTCTTTTGAACTCACCTTGAGTTCTTAGGTATTTCAACAAATTCTTTCGAATTCCCTTAAATTTTTCTAAATCAACTCCAATTATTTTTTTAAAATTATTCTTTGAAATTCTTACGAATTTTATCAAATTCAATTTAATTTAATTTATGTTAATTAAATTTTATCGACATTGGTTGAAAATTTTAGATTTTTTTCAACTCATTTCAATTTATTTGGATTTCATCCTGAATTCTTATTAATTCAGACTAAATTCTTATGAAATGTTTTGAATTTTCAGAATTCTCTTGATTTGTTTAACTACTGCTGAAATCATGTGAATTCACTATAATTCTTCTAAATTCACTCAATTTTACTCAATTAAGTGGATTAAACATTTTTTTTCTTTCATTTTGAAGTCTTTTTTAACTCACCTTGAATTTTAAGCTTAAATCAAATTTTTTTTGAATTCTTTAATATTCATTCCAATTTTACTGAAATCAGTGAAATATTTGGGATTTTTTTCAATTCATTTGAGTTTTTTCAATTTACTCTAAATTTTTTATGAATTTCATCGCATTCTTTTTTCCCCCCTTAATTTTCACGAAATTAATTTAAATTTTATTAATTCGTTGGGTTTTAAAAACATTTTTTTCAATTTAAATAAATTTTGTTGAATTCGCTCTGAATTCTGTGCACGCCCATTTCACTCAGTGCGATGGAAATTTTTTGATTTTATAAATTTTGCAATTATATTCTTATGAATTCGATCATATTCTCTTGAATTCCATTGAATTGTCCTAAATTCACTTGAATTTTACTGAAATCAGTGGAATGTTTTGATTTTGTTTTAATTCACCCTGAAATCTTTTGAACTCACCTTAAGTTCTTAGGTATTCCATCAACTTATATTATAAATAAACTTATCATAGTTTCTTAAATTTGTTTGAATTGTCCTAAGTTCACTCGAATTTTGCTGAAATCAGTGGAATTTTAAATTTTTTTCCAATTCACCCTAAAGTCATTTGAACTCACCTTGAGTTCATAGGTATTTTATCTTTTTTTTTAATTCCCTTGAATTCTTCCGAATTCACTTCAATTTAACTGAAATCAGTGGAATATTTTAGATTTATATATTTGTTTTTAATTCACTTGAATTTTTAGGGTTTGTAAGTCCGGGTAGAAACCCTTTCTCCAAGAAGGGGAAGTGCAGAGAAATGAGTTGAGGGGAAGTAGGGGAAATGAGGGATGATTGTAGTGGATACGGGTTTGGAGAAGTGAAGGGAGGGGAAGTGTTCTGAAATGAGGGATGCGGAGTAGGGGAAATAAGGGGGAGTAATGGATTCAGGAGAAATAAGGGGAGTGAGGGTAGGGGAAGTTCGGGCTAATTTTGGGAGTAGAAGAAGTGGGGGAAGTAGGGGAAATTATTAGAAATGAGGGTGAGTAGAGGTGGGAAAGTGAGAGGAAGAAGTTGAAGTAGAGTTGAATTAGGGGAATGTAGGGGGAGTAGGGGTGGGAAAGTATGGGAGTGGGGGATTTGAACAACTCAATTCACGTTTCAGTAAGCTACGAAACCATCTTTTGTAGGCGCGCGGCGCCTACTTTGAACATATTTTTTCAATTTACCTTCAGCTTTTATGGATTTCATCAAATTCTCCTCAGTTTCCTCAACTTCACTCGAATTTAGTTAATTCATGTACGAGCAAAATTTGTCCGTAAAAAAGTGACGAACTTGTAGCTAGGTCTCGGATACGAGATAAAAAAATGAAACATTACATCCTTATTTCTATGAGAAATGTATGGATAAATTTCAGAGTTTTTTGCGAACAGTTCGAATTTCTTATGAAAAGTTCCTGAAATATGGAGAGGAAAAATTTTATTTCTGCGATTCAATTCACATTTTATATTAATTTATAAATTTGCAACTCAGAGGATTCGAAACCTTCAAAGACTGCTGACTCACCAGTTTCTAAACATAGACCAGAAGTGCGTAAACACGCGCAGCAATCGAGGCTGTACAATATAGGTATTATAAAACTTCTAGTCACTCATCCGACCAACTCGAAGCACACATACGAGCGCACACACGCACCGCGCGTTTGAGCGAGCGTGTGTGCAGGCCACGTACAGGCGAACCTACTTTCCAGTTCCCAGATTTGTCGGGCAAGCTCGTGAGTGCTTTGAGAATCTTTTCCCAATCACTCGTAATATTTTTATAATTATTCACGCAAAAAAAAAGTGCTGAACCGTTTTAGAATTTTCACATCGAGTTCGTAAATTCTTTCTCAAAGTTCGCAGATTATTTACGAAAATGCATCAATATCCGATGAATTTTTCTCATATCCCAGACCTAGCTACTAGTTCGTGACTTTTTTTACGGATACGTTTTTTCCGTGTAGTATATTTTTTGGATGCATTCTGAATTTGTTAGAATTCATCTAGAATTCTTATAATGTAGTTTCAATTAATATTTATAACTTCATTTTGTGACTGAGGACAAGTTTTTCATGTCTAAATCAATCATTGTTTTGTTCCCACCGTATGTTTTCTGTATGTTTTGTTAAAATTCCCATTTCTATACGATTGTCGAGGGAAAACCAGGAAAATCCCGGGAATATAAAATTGGTTCATCACTAGACACCCTGATTACAAATTGTTGATTAATTAGAGCTCATTTGAAGAATGAACTTACACTGGACTCGTAATGCCACAGCAGAACTGGAAGTTTCGCCCCTATCGTTGCTCGCAAGACAGGTATAATTTCCGGCGTTGTCTCGTCCAATGCTTTGCAGAACCAAACTTTGAGTGCTCATTATTATGCCAGCCGAGTAGTTCTGTGCCAGGACGACTCCCTTTTTATGAGAAGATGAAATTGGTCACATTTTAGATTCATTGTTAAGAAAACTAAGTTTTGGAAATGTTAATAATTCGAGTTTCTTTTTAAATAATCATAAAATGGAATAATTGAAGAACTTACATTATGTCTCCAGGTTATTTTATGATGTTCAGGATTCGCTCGGACTTTGCACTCAAAATAGACATCGTCGCCCTCTTTGATGTTTTCTGCATTTAAAGTACTTCCTAGGTGCAACTGAACTTTTGGTGGAACTGTAAATTTGGTCGTTTAATGCAAATTTCGAAAATGTAAAGTTGTAGAAAGGGATATTAGGCCCTGGTGGAAAAATTTTTACCAAAAAGTACAGAAAACTATTTTCACAGGAATCTACAATTAAATACAATAAATTACAGGAAAGTACAACTTTTTTCTATTACTAAGATGAATTTTGTACTTTTTTTTTCTTTTTTTGTACATTGTTGTATTTTATTGTAGTTTTAATTTTCTACAAGAATCTAGAGGAATTTACAGCTTTTGCAGCCAAAAAGTTGTTCTTTTCCGACCTAGGGTGACAAATATTTAGAATATTGCAATTAAATTAAAAAAATTAAATTAAAAAAAAACTTACGTTCAAAGTTTTTTTTTCAAATATATAGCAAACGACTGAACACCATATATGACATTTGAAATTATTTGATTGCAATATTTGAAATATATTGAAATTAAAGGATTCGAACTCTTGAAAATAAATTTTTTTCATTCGAAGTTATAAAAACTGAGCCGCAAATTAAAACATTCAAATTGGAATACTTTTGAATTTTTAACTTTTTACATTAAAGCTTTAAAAAATTTTAATTCAAACGCTCAGTAATTTTCGCCTATAAAGTGAAAGCTTCAAAAACTATTCAATTGAAAATTTTGAGATTGAAACCCTGTAAACTACAAAATTTCAATTTTCAACTTTTATGCATTGTAAACTTATAATATAAAAAAAATATTTGCATTAAAATATGTTTGAAAAAAATATTTGTAAAATTTTCCAGGAATGTAATAATAATTTTATGATCTTGAAACTCGAACTTTCCCCAACAATTTGTGGAAAATCTTGCAAAAGTAAAAAAATTACCGTAAAATTATCCAGATTCTTTTTTTTTTAATCTTATTAAATATTCCTTCAAAATTAATTTAAAAAAAATTATTGTTAGTTCTTCTAGAAATTTTGATGCAAATTTTGTATTCAGTAAAAACCTTACAAAATGCTTAAAAAGCTTATCAATTTTATGTTCGACATTTTAAAAAATCTACATTGTGTTTTAAACGTTTTGAAATCTTTTCACGGTTTGAAATTATTTTCGAATCTTTTCGAAATTTCTAAATATATTTTGAACTTGATAGATTTTTTGAAAATATTTTTTAATATTCTCTTGAAATCAATTTTTCAAAATAAAAAATCATTTTAGATTTTCCCAGCAAAGTTAAGAAATTTTTCTACTTTCTCCAAACCTTTAAAGATCAATAAAGCCAATTATTGTTCAATTTTCAATAAATGAACTACAGTTCAGTGTGATTGATTATAATAGCAAAAGTTCTTCGTAAAAATATACAACCTAATTTTGAGTACAGTTTCCCAATATTTCAACTTTTTTGAAATTTTGTAGTTTTTTTGTGAAGATTTGTAATTTTCTACCATAATTTACGTAAAATTACGTTTATATAACGTCAAGTTATATAAATTATAAATAAATATATAATAAATAATAAATAAATTATAAATAAATATATAATATAATAAAAAAAAAATTATAAATAAATTATAACGTTTAGTTGAAAATTCAACTATTAAATTTTTGATTGAAAATTCAACTACTTGGTTTAAAGTTGAACTGCTTTGTCTAAAAATCAATTGTATTGGTTGAAGATTTAACTCTTGTTAAAAATGGTGTTTTTTAGTTGAAAATTATTATTTTTTTTTCAAACTAAAAATTCAACTATTCCATTTTTTGTTGAAAGTTGATCGTTTTTAGTTGAAAATTCAACTATTTGGTTGAAAATTCAACTATTTGGTTGAAAATTGAACTACTTTGTTGAAAAATCATTTCATTAGTTGAAGCTCCATCTCTTTGTCTAAAAATTTAACTATTTTGTTACGAATTCGTTTTCTGCAGCGTTGAAAGCGAAAATGAACTTTTTTGTTGAAAATTCAACTGTTTTGTAGAAAATTTTTCTTCGGCTCAAAAATGCAACTGTTTTGTTTAAAAATTTTCATTTTGGGTTGAAAGTTCTATTATTTTGCTAGAAAATTCAAATATTTGGTTGAAAATTAAATCATCTTTCTTTCCTCAAAATTTCAACTATTTTTTTTAGAAAATTCGTCTTTTTGATTTGAAAATTCATCTCTTTTGTTTGAAGTTTGATCTTTTTTAGATTAAAAATCAACAGTTTGGTTGAAAATTAATCCTCTTAACTGAAGATTCATCTATTTCCTGGAAAAATCGTATTTTTTGGATGAATACAACTTGTTTCTTTAAAATGAAAATATTTTTTGGTTGCAGGTTGAACCACTCTCTTAAAAAATCATTTTCTTGTTGAAGATCCATCATTTTGATTAAAAATTAATCTCTGATTTAAAATTCGTTTTCTTTTCGTTGAAATATAATTTTTTTCACCTAGAATTTAACTATTCTAGTTCAAGATTTATCATGAAAGTTGAAACTTCATCTCCGTGATGAAAACCTTTTTTAGTTGAAAATTCGTCTTTTGTAGAAAAATAATCTTCTTGATTTCAAATTTTCCCTTTTTTGTCGAAAATTTAACTATTTCACAAAAATTTTGTATTTTGGCTTGGAAGTTCATAAATTTGAATAAAAAAGATTTTTTTTCTGGCTAAAAAATCTTTATTTCATGAAAATTTGTCATTTTAGTTGTACATTCATATCTTTGTTTGTAAATTGGATTATTTTATGGAAAAATCGTTCTCGTTTTGTTAAAAATTCCATTTCTTCTACTAAAAATTTTACCTTTTTGCTTGTGAAAAATTTATGTTTTTTAATTGAAAATTCTTTTTTTTTGTCTTTAAAATTACTTTTATTTTACTCAAAATTCAAATTCTCCATTTTTTGTTAAAAATTCATCTTTTCGGTTGAAAATTCAACCATTGATTCAAAAATTCATCCTTTTGTTGAATATTCTACCTTTTTTGTAAAAAAAGGAATTTTTTTCAATTTTCACGTATTTGGATAAAAATTAACTTTTTTGTTGAAATTTCATATTTTCGGGTAGGAAATTCAAATTTTTCGTGGAACATTCATTTCGTTGGGTCGAAAATTCAACTTTTTGGTTTAAAATGCAACTATTTTTTATTGAAAATTGATCTTTGTATGTTGAAAATTTAAATATTCTGTTAAAAATTCAGTATTTGGTTAAAAATTCAACTATTCTATTGAAAATTCAATTATTTTCTTAAAAATTTAACTGTTTTATTAAAAAGTAGTATTTTTTAGCCAAAAAGTAAACTTAATTCTTTTCTTGATAGAAAATTTCTTGGTTAAAAATTCATCTTTCTTGGTGGAAAATTCAATTTTCTCCTGAACAATTCATCTTTTGGCTTGAAGATTCAACTATTATTTTGATATGCAACTATTTGTGGTTGAAGTGCGATCTTTTTTATTGAAAATTTGTCCCTTTTACTTGGAAGTTTAACTATTTGGTTGCAAATGCAACTATTTGGTCTAAAATTATTATTATTTTTTTTAATTCAACTATTTGGTTGAAAATTCATCTTTCTTGGTTGAAGATTCATCTTTTCGAGTTTAGAAGTAAACTTTTTTCTAAAACATTGGGCTTTTCAGCTTGAAAACTCATCTCTTCCATTGAAAAATTGATCTCTTTTGGTATAAAGTAAAAAATATATTGGTTGGAAATTCAACTATTTTGTTGAAAATACAATATGTTTGGACTTGAAATCTTATACGTTTGATATTAAATCCATTGTGGTACCTATACATTAATTTTATTCAAAACAGTTTCTTCTCCTATTATCCCCTAATTTTGTGTCAATTTTCTCGTTTTTTAATTTTTTTTAATTTTCTCCTTTTTTTGAGAGCATTTTGGCTGTGAAATCCTTAAAATATGATGTTTGTATTTTATTATTTTACTTTAGACGTTTATTAAATGAAATCAGAGAATAAAATTTGACTTTGAAAAGTTTTTAAAATACTGTGACGTAATTTTTGAACGGCCACTTACAAAATAAGAAAAACTTACAGACTACGTTGAGTTGGAAAATATCTTCTAGATATGCTCCCGCCAATTCTGGATTTTCTCCCCTACATTTCAGAGTCTTCCCATGATCCTCGGGAATTGGAGAGAATATTAGGGTGCTTAGAACAACCTTAGAATCCCCTCCATTTATCACCTGCAATTAATTATCAAAATGATGAGATATATTTCATATTTCGAAAAGATGATCCGATTACTGACCTTGCCACTTTTGAAGGGCAAAAGTCCATCCAACCAAACAATTTTGGCTCGAGGATGGGATCCAACACACTCACAGGCTATGGAATAATCCTTCTCCGCTTCGAATACCAAAGGCTTGGTCAATATTTTCACCGAAACGGGTTTCACTAAAATCAAAATCTTAACTTCATCTCCAGAAAAAACAGGATGAGCAAGAAATCTGCTTGTACAAGGAATTTTTCCAAAGTGAGAAAAGTGGATCTTATCACATACGGGAGAAAATGATAAAACGAGCGATAAAAATCTTGCAAAGTGAAATAATCTTGCTTGCATCTCTTGAATTCCGTTGGCACATATCTGAGACTGAATGTCACAAAGTCCTCTGAAAAAAAGGCCTGGACCTACTCTCGCGGGGCTATTTAAGAAGTGAAGCTATAGAGGCATGGAAAGCTTTTTCACTCAGCTTTCTTTGAACAGCTGAATGGAATACTCACAGTATACGTCTAAAAGAACGCTCTTCTCCAAGGGGGGCATCAAATTAGTGTTGGAGGCCCTACATTTGTACGTCGTATTGAGGTGCTCCCTTTTCAGTTGAGGAACTGTTAGCTTATTGACAACGATCGTCAGGCCCGATTGTTCCAATCTTCCGGATGTTTCCTTACCATTCACCAGCCACGTGATAACTGGGGTTGGTTTTCCTATAAAAATTACCAAAAATTGAATGATTAGTTTGTAATGTGGGCGGGGGAGTCCGTGAGGTTCCCCCGGCGCTCAAGCTATAACGCCTATTGAGCCACTATTCTGAATGTGATCTTAATGACTAGTGATCCTGATGACCAGACTTAGTGACTTATGTCTTTTCACATGGAAAGTGACTGAAAAGTGATTTGAGAAAAATGTGACTAATAGTGACTGTGTAGCAGCCCTGATCATTTTTAACAATTATTTCACACAAAAATTCCCTGATGAATAATTAGTTTGTAGCGTGGGTGGGGGAGTCCGTGAGGTTCCCCTGGCGCTCAAGCTATAACGCCTATTGAGCCACTATTCTTAATGTGATCTTAATGACTAGACTTAGTGACTTATGTCTTTTCATATAAAAAAGTGACTGAAAAATGATTTAAGAAAAATGTGACTAATAGTGACTGTGTAGCAGCCCTGATAATTATCAACAGTTATTTCATATAAAAATTCCCTGATGAATAATTATTTTGTAACGTGGGCGAGGGAGTATGTGAGGTTTCCCTGGCGCTCAAGCTATAAAGCCTATTGAGCCACTATTCTGAGGGCAGATGACAATTCCGCCCTGGGACCTACGAACGGTTCCCCCACTACACGGCTTCCCCTCACTCAGCCGAACTGCTGCCGTCGATCCTTGTCAGCGGGAGTCCTTTGTACCTAATTGAGAACTAAAATGCGGAATATAACTTTTTTTTCAATTTAGCACTTGGTAATTTATAAATATAATCAAAATCTGTGGATTATAACGATTTCAACAATATATTATTTTACTTAAAAAGTTGAGAATTAAAGAATAAATGTTCAAATTATGTGAAATTTTATGAACAAATTTTTTCAGTATTTTCATCAAATCCACTGCAGTAGCTTTAATTTATTGGTTGACTGAAATTTGGCCACATTTGAAAACTTATGAACGAACATTATAAATGTCATCCCTAGCTTAATTTGGAAACTCATTAAAAACATCATACATTTTTTTACTGCTTAACCAAGTTGCCTGAGTGTCGAAGAAAATTTAAAAACAGAATTCGGCCAATTTTCAAAATAATTATTCTTGAATTCAAAAATTCCCAAACCTAATTTTCAAACCATAGGAAAAGGAACTCTCAAGAAAGGAGTTGAATTTTTAACCAAGAATGATTTTGCAGTCATTGAAGAAAAAAAATCTCAGTCAAAAGGTTACATTTTCAATCAAAAAAAAATTTCTAGCAAAACAGTTTAGTTTTCATACCAAAGATATGAATTTTGAACAAAAAAGTTTAATTTTTGACACAAAAATATGAATTTTCAATTGAAAAAAATCAATTATCAAGCAAAAATTGAATAGTTACATTTGCAGCTGAAAAAATTATTTTTAACTGAAGAAACACGAATTTTCAACAGAACGGTAAAAATTTTAACCAAAGAAATGAATTTTTTACTGAAATAATGAGTCTTCTACCAAAAAAATGTATTTTTAAGAAACAAACCAATTTTAAATAAACAGTTGAATTTTCAACCTAAAAGATTAATTTTCTACCCAAAAAGATTAATTAGTAAAGAAATACATTTTTAGTGAAAAATAATTAATTTTCAACCAAAAAAGCGTGATTATCACTAAAAACTGAAAATGTTTAGTGAATTATTAATTTGGAAAAAATTTGAGTAAGTTTAAGATATATTTAACAGTTTTAAGAAGATCTAAACTTAATTAAAAACTCGAAAAGATTTCGAAAAATAGAAAACTAAATTTAGAGTTTTGAAAAGTTTTGAAACAAAATTTTGAAGCTTCTTAAGGTTCTTTAAAGGTTTTGAGAAAATAAAAAACTTCTTTAGAAAAATTTACAATGATCTTTTATTTTTTTAAATTAATTTTAAGAGACTATTTGAGAAGATTGAACAAATTTTTGAATAATAAATAACAGCTTAATTATTGATTTGATAAATAATTGAGTGAGGTTAAAATATATCTAGAAGTTTTGAAAAGATGCCAAAATAATTTGAAACGTGAAAAGATTTAAAAACACACAACATTCGTTAGCTTTCTAAGCATTTTGAAAGGTTTCAAAAGAATAAGACAAATTTATTGAAATTCCTAGGAAAACTAAAAATGAATTTGAAATTTTTTTGTTTATTTCATAATAGAATCTGGAAGGTTTTGAAGCAATTTTTTTGATTTTGTCGGATTTCCGAAAAATTGTAGGAAAAAATTGAAGTTTCAAGATAATAAATAACAACACTTGCATTAGATTCCTGGAAAAATTTTTATGATTCTTTAAAACAAATTTCAAGCGAATATTAAAAACGATTTCAATTATTAAATAAATTAATGTTTCTAGCTTAAAATTGTCTAAAATTATATAATTTGAAAAATTTATACATTTTTTTATTGATTCTTCAATGTTAAATCATTAAACATTTTGGGTCAGACATATTATTTTTGAAAGGAAGAATAATTATTTTCAAAATTTGCCGAATTCAGTTTTTATCTTTTTTTTCTACGCTTAAGCCGAAAATTTCTCATAATTTGAACATTTATTCTCTAATTTTCACATTTTTAAGTAAAATAATATATCGTTGGAATCGCTATAATTCACAGATTTTGAATACACATTTATAAATTACCAAGCGCTGAATTGAAAAAATGTTCTATTCCACATTTTAGTCCGGATCAGCTACAAAGGACTCCCGCTGACCAGGATCGACGGCAGCAGTTCGGCTGAGTGAGGGGAAGCTGCGTAGTGGGGGAACCGTTCGCAGGTACTCGGGGCGGAATTGATCATCGCCCCTATTCTGAAGCCTATTGAGTGTTTATTCTTAAAGGACCGTATTTAAATTACGTAACAGCTCAAGGGGGGGGGGGGTCAAGAGATTTTGTTACGAAATTGACAAATGAAACAACTAACTCGCAGAGATTGTACAGAAATTTAATATGAATTAACTTTACGCACCAAAGAAAACAACAATTTTTTGAAAAGTCAGAAAAAGTCAGGGATTTAGAAAAAAAAATCTTGTACAAGTCAAGGAATTTATAAAACTTTAAATAACTGTCAAGCAGAGCAAATTTTAAAATTTTCAATTTTGATTTGAAATTTTCCAATTTTTATTTGAAATTGTTTTATTCTGCTTATAAAATATTCTAAGTTCAAAATGTCACAAATTTAATATTCTGGTCTTTGAATATTAATGGTCAGGGAAAATGAAAAATTGGTCAGAGTAAAATTAGAGAATTTTTTTAATTAAGTTTTGCGGTAACTCTGATATAACATTCTTGTTAGTAATTTATTTTCTTTGTATTTATATTTCTTTTTTTGCAGTTGCTCGCTCCTGAAAATTATCTTCTTAGTTAAAAATTTTATTATTTGTTTGAAAATTCAACAGTTTTTTTAAAAACTCAATCTCTTTGCTTGAAAATTCTTCTTTGAAAATTTGTCTATTTGTTTTGAAAATTTATCTGCTTTAGTAGAAATTTCATCTTTATTGGATAAGAATGCAACTGTTTGGTTGAAAATGCAATAATTTTGTTGGAAAGTTATCCTTTTTGGTCAAAATTTCAACTGTTTTATTGAAAAATCACCTGAAATCTTTTTTGGATGAAAATTCGAATATTTTCTTTGTTGAAAACTTATCTTTTTTATTTAAAAATTCATCTGTCTGAGTAGAAAATTCATCTTTCTTGGAT
>CAKNXH010062958.1:3930-23289 GCA_932178445.1 Andricus quercusramuli | reverse complement strand
AAAAAATCTACTGTATTGGTGAAAATTCAAGTACTTCGTAGAAAATGTACCTTTTGAGTAAAATTCACATTTAGTGTTGAAAAATCAACAAAAATCTTTTTTGGATGAAAATTCGACTATTTTTTTTTAAACTTATCTTTTTTATTTAAAAATTCATCTGTCTGAGTAGAAAATTCATCTTTCTGGGATAAAAATGCAACTGTTTGGTTGAAAATTCAATAAATTTGTTAAAAAAGGAAATTCACCTTTTAAGAAAAATTCACTTTTTGTGTTGAAAAATCAATTAAAATCTTTTTTGGATGAAAATTCGACTTTTTTCTTTTATTTATTTTTTTTATTCAAAAATACATCTGTCTGAGTAGAAAATTCATTTTTCTTTGATAAAAATGCAACTGGTTGGTTGAAAATTCAATGAATTTGTTCAAAAGTCATCCTTTTCGGTCCAAAAATCTATAAATTTTTTGTTGAAAATTCAACATTATTTTTTAATATTTGTCTTTCCAATTTAAAAAATCATCTGTTTTAGTAGAAAATCAATCTTTCTCCGATGAAAATGGAACTTTTTAATTGAAAATTAAATAATTTTTTCAAAAAGTCATCCTTTTTGAATGAAAATTCAACTGTTATTATTGAAAATTCGCCTTTTTGAGTTGAAAATTCAAGTATCTTCGTAGAAAATTTACTTCATATTTAAACTATTTTGTTTGAAAAATTTGTTTGAACCACTTTCTTAAGAAATCATTTTTATGTTGAAGATTCATATTCAACTGTTTCGTAGAAAATTTATCTTTCGAGAAAAATTCACATTTTTTGTTGGAAAATCAATTTAAATATTTTGTTGATGAAAATTCAACTGTATTCTTTAATATTTGCCTTTCTCATTTGAAGAATCATCTGTTTTAGTAAAAAATTTATCTTTCCTGGATGAAAATGCAACTATTTGATTGAAAATTAAATAATTTTTTCAAAAATGCATCCTTTTTGTATGAAAATTCAACTATTATTATTGAAAATTCGCCTTTTTGGGTTGAAAATTCAAGTATCTTCGTAGAAAACTCACTTCTTATTTAAACTATTTTATTTGAAAATTTTGTTTGCACCACTTTGTTAAGAAATCGTTTTTTTGTTGAAGATTCATATTTTCAGTTAAAAATTCATCTGTTTGGTTAAATTTTAACTATTTGGTTAAAAACCGATATTTTTTAATCGAAAATTCAACTGCATGGGTAAAAGTTGAACTATTCTGCTAATTTTTTTCCAATGAAGATTTACCTCTTTTGTTGAAAATTAATTTTTTTGCTGAAGATTCCTATTTTTCTGGTTGAAAATTCAATGTTTGTACAGAAAATTTGTCTTTTGGTTTTAAGGTTCAACAATTTGAGTGAACATTTTTTTTCTTTCATTACTGAAAAATCTGTATTTGTTGAACATTGGTTTTTTTGGTTTCAAAATTCATTTTTTTTTAAATGAAATTTCATCCTTCTTGGTTGCAATATCATCTATTACACCTTTTTGTTGCGAATTTATCTTTTAAGGTCTGAAATTCAACTAAAATCTTTTTTGAATGAAAATTCGACTATTTTTTTGTTTGAAAATTTCTTTTTTTTTTTTGTTCAAAAATTCACCTGTCTGAGTAGAAAATTCGTCTTTCTTCGATAAAAATGCAACTGGCTGGTTGAAAATGCAATGAATTTGTTCAAAAGTCATCCTTTTCGGTCAAAAAATATGTAACTTTTTTGTTGAAAATTCAACTTTATTTTTTAATATTTGTCTTTCCAATTTAAAAAATCATCTGTTTTAGTAGAAAATCAATCTTTCTTCGATGGAAATGGAACTGTTTAATTGAAAATTGAATAATTTGATAAAAACAGTCATCCTTTTCGTATGAAAATTCAACTGTTATTATTGAAAATTCGCCTTTTTGGGTTGAAAATTCAAGTATCTTCGTAGAAGAAATATTTTGTAACGGTTCGTTACAGGAGGAGGAGGAGGGGGGGGGGGGGTTGGAGAGGGTCGAATATTCGTTACGTAATTTAAGTACGGCCACGAAGGCAGTACACCGAATCTCATCACCTTTACCGAATTTTGTAGATCTCAGTGCATTTCTTTGTTTCCAATGTTCTAGAAATATACCTCTCAGGTGCTAGCCATACCCCATTGCATAGTGAATGTGTGTGTGTTTTCATTTTTTAAATCTACCAGCGAAGCCCAAGGACAGTCCCTTCGACATTGAGCTTCTTTCTTGGGAGGTAATTAGCCCTTTTTGAGGGTACCTTGAGTTTGAGGTGGGTTCCGACCCACCAAAGCCCTGGCAGCTTTCAAAAATTGAAGAATTCAAAAGCTGGTGGAAATTTAATAATGGTCAAAATGGATGGTGTATCTTATCTTACCTCCTCGAACTTCGCAAGATAAGCCAAACTCGACCCCAACTCGATAAGGTCCGACGACATTTTCTACTTCTACTCCCGAATTGTCGAAAATGAACAGCTGGTGTGGAGGAACTGAAAGAATTATGTCTCTTAAATAAAGTTTATCTGAAAAGGGTAAGACTATCTTCAATCGAATGTCGTAAATTCGATACTGGGTTTAATTAAAATCCTGCCGAAAAGTTCTGTAGTTTCTTCTACACTTTCTGAATGATCTTTTGAAATCTTTGTAAAATATTTGGAAATCTTCAAATTTGGTACAAATTGCAAAATATTGCAAAAGTCATATTTATATATAAAAGGCACTTTAAATATCATCCAAGGATAATAAATTCAAAAAATTATTTTGTTTATAAAATATTCTATGTTAAAAATGTTATAAGATTAAGCGAAAGAGTCAGGGAAAAATGAGGAACTTTTGAAAATTAAGTTTTGCGGCCAGCCTGACAATATCCTTTTCAGTAATTTACAATTTTTTTAATGTCATCATTTTCGATTGAAAACTCAACTATTTTCTTGAAAATTCGTCTTTTCCTTTTAAAAATTCATGTTTTATTAGAAATTTCATCTTTTTTGGGCCAGCATGCAACAATTTAGTTGAAAATTAATCTTCTTTGGTTGATGATTGAACTTTCTTGCCAAAAATTCATCCTTTTTGGTTGGATTTAACTTCTTTTTATTTAAAATAAAAATATTTTTTGGTTGAAATGCCTACTATCACATTATAAATCAAAAATTCGTTTTTTTTGTCTTTGTTTCAAGTCTTTGTTTAAGTTAAAAATATAACTTTCTATTTTTAGTAGAAAAATAACCTTTTTTTCGGTGAAAATTCAACTTTTTTACAGAAAATAAGTATTTTGGCTTGAAAGTTAAACAGTTTGGATGAACTTTTTTTTTAGACTAAAAAATATATTCATTCGTTGAAAATTTGTCTTTTTGGTTAAAAAATTTACCATTTTAGTTGAAAATTCATCTATTTGATTGAAAATTCGTTTTTTTTTGTTCCAAGTTATTTTTTTAAGCTGAAAATATAACTTTTCTATTTTTAGTAAAAAACTTACATTTTTTATCAAAATTCAACTATTATAAAATGCGCCTTTTGACTTGAAAGTTCAACTGTTTGGATTAACTTCTTTTTTTTTTTCTTATGACTGAAATATCATTAATCGTTACAAGTTCGTTTTTTTTGTTAGAAAATTAATCATTTTAGTCAAACTCTTTGGTTGAAAATTAAACCATTTTGTTGAATTTTTTTTTAAATTTCTCTTGTTTTTCTCAAAATTTGACTTTTCTATGTTTGGCTAAAAATTTATCTTTTTCAGTTAAAATTTCAACTATTTGTTTAAAAAATCATGTAGTTCATTGAAAATTCGCCTTTATTTTTTTATAAAAATTCATCTGCTTCAGTAGAAATTTCATTTAATACGGTTGAAACATCAACTATTACATTTTTTGATGAAAATTAAACTTTTTGGGTTAAATACCCAACTGTCTTCTAAAAATTTCCTCTTTTTGGCCTAAAAATTAAACTATTTGTTTAAAAATGCAACTGTTTTTATAGTTTAATCTTTTTTGTTTCAAAATTCGTCTATTTTATTGAAAATCCATATTTATTTGTCCAAAATGTATGTTTTTGTATAAAAATTTAATCTTCTTGGTTGAAAATTATACTATTTCGTTGAAAACTTACTTTAATTTTATTGAAAATGATTTTTTTACTAAAAATTTAACTATTCTATTTTTAGTTGAAAATTTATCTATTTCCGGTGAACAAACTTTTTGTTGAAAATCCGTCTTTTTTGGTGCAAGAGTACTCTTATTGGTTGAAATTTCATTTTTTGCGGTTAAAAATTCTCTTCTTTGGTTAAAAAATTAATTGTTTTGTTGAACATTCGTTCGCTTTTTGGTTAAAAATTTATTTTACGAACTGAAAATTATCCTACTTTATTTTTGGTGAAAAATTCATCTGTTTAGTTTAAAATTCATGTATTTGGTTAAAATTTTTTTTTCTTTTTGAGTTGGAGGATTCATCATTTTTAGTTGAAAATTCACTTTAGCTATTACATTTTTTTGTGGAAAATTTATTTTTTTGACAGAAATGTAATCTTTTTCTTTGAAAAATTATCTGTTTAGTAGAAAATTTAACTATTCTATTTTTTGTTAAGAATTCATTTATTTCATTGAAAAAAACAACTATTTAGTTGAAATTCGTTTTTTTTGTTGATAGAAAATTCATCCTTTGGATTGAAAAATCCATTATTCCGACAAAATTTCATATTTTTCGATGAAAAGGCATCATTTTGATTGAAAATTAAATTCTCTGGTTCAAAATTCGTTTCTTTTTAGTTTTAAATTAATTTTTTCAACTGAGGATAAAACTATTCCATTTTCATTTGCAAATTTATATTTTTAGTTGATAATTAATTAATTTTGCTGAAAACTAGTTTTTTCTTTTAAATTTAGTTTGTTCTACCTGTAAATTGAAATATTATATTTTTGGCTTGTGACTTAATCTTTTTTAGTTCGAAATTGAATTATTTTGTTGAGAATTTTTATTTTTAGTTGGAAATTCATTGTCTTCACTGATAATCTAATTTGTCTATTTTTTGTTAAAAAATCTTTTTTTTATGAAAACAAATAATTAGTTGAAAATTCGTTTTGTTCGTTGGTTGAAAATTTATTTTTCTGACATTTCAACTATTCTAATTTTGCTGGAAAACTGATTCCTTTTAGATGAAAATTTATGTAATTTGTTGAGAATGAGTCTTTTTTGGTAGAAAATTAATATTTTGGGTGGAAAATTCAACTATTTGGTTAAAAATTCATATTTTTGGTTGAAGATTCATTATTCTAGTTAGAAATTCATTTCTTTGATTAATAATCTTTTTGACCTGAAAACACAACTACAAAGTGTGTAAAATATATTGAGAAACAAATTTTTTTTGCATTAACATTTTTAATTTTCTAGGTGCATGGTGGGTTTCATACGTAAAAGAATTTAGAAATTGGGATATTGTAGCAACCCTGAATAAGGCACTGTTTAATGCGGATAATATGTTTTCTATTACTTTGACTTCTTTTACCATTTAAATTTAGCGCCCTTTCCAGTTTCAAGCGATGCATTTTCCCGCGAAATTTAAACAATGTAATTATTATTGATAAAAATATAAAATACGATTTTTTAAATTCTAATTCAAAATTCTCATAAATGCTCTCATGCTCATTAGAATTTTTCCGAGCACTTATTGTTTAAACTAAAGGTCAGGTAATTCCAGAAAGTCAGGGAATGTCAGGGAAAACCTGACAGAGTTAGAGAATTTTGGATAAATTGAAGTTGAAATTAATTTTATTATTATGGTTAAAAATCGCAACTATTTGGTTGAAAATTTATCTGTTTTGGTAGAAAATTCAACTACTTAGTTGGAAGTAACTACTTTGTTAAAAATTCATTTATTTGGTTAATGTATTATCATTTTAGTTGAATCCTTCGTTTAGCCAAAATTTAATTATTTTGTTGAAAATTAAGTTTTCCAGATGAGAATTAATTATTTCAACTGAGAACTTAACTCGTACATGTTAAGTTCAAAATTTATCTTCTGAAGTAGAAAATGCAAATATCTGGTTTAAAATTCCTGTATTTTATTTAAAAAACTCGAATTTTGTGAGAGAATATTTAATGTTCTTGGCGACTAATTCCTCCCTTTGGTAGATAATTCTTTCAAAGATTCAAATATTTGGTTGAAAATTTATGTACTTTGTTAAAAATTCATCTTATTGGTTGAAAATGTGAAATTTGATTTTTTTGATTGAAAATGAGATTTTTCTTGTTTAGAATTAATGTTCTTAACTGGAAAAAATTTCCATTTTTTGTCTAAAATTTATCTATTTTGATAGAAATTTAATCTTCTTGGTTGAAAACTATACTAATTCAGTGAAAATTTTACTATTTGTTGTAAATCCGTATTTTTTGGTAAAAAAGTACTGTTATTAGTTGAAATTTCATCTTTTTCGTTAAAAATTAACTTCTTGGGTTGAAAATTCATTTGCTGAAAATTCGCTTTTTTTTGTTTGTAAACTTATTCCACTAACTGAGAATTAGCTTAATTTATTTTTGGTAGAAATTGATCTTTTTAGTTTGAAATTTATGTATTTGGTTGAAAAATAAATTTTTTTTGGATGAAGATTTATCATTTTAGTTGAAAATTAACTTTAACTATTCCATTTTTTGTGGAAAATTTACCTTTTATGATAGAAAAGTAATCTTTTTCGTTAAAAAATTATCTGTTTAGTAACAAATTCAACTATACTATTTTTTGTTAAGAATTCATTTTTTTTATTGAAAAAACCCTGTTTAGTTGACAATTCGTTTTTTTTTGTTGATAGAAAATTCATCTTTTAGACTGAAAAATCCACTATTTGGACAAAATGCCATATTTTTGGTTGAAAGTTCTTCATTTTGTTTAAAAATTAATTTCTTTGGTTGAAAATACGTTTCTTTTTAGTTGAAAATTAATTTGTTAGGTAAAATAAAAAATTTAATAATTTTTCTGAAGACTGGATTTTTTATTATTTATTTTTCTAACTGCAAATTGAAATATTATATTTTTGGTCTGGAAATCTATCTTTTTTAGTATAAAATTGAATTATTTTGTTGAAATTTTTTTTTTTTTGCAAATTGATTGTCTTAACTGAAAATTTAATTCTTTTGTTTTTGGTTCAAAAATAATTTTTTGTTATGAAAAAAATATATTTTTGTTTGAAAGTTCGTTTTTTTTTTTGGTTCAATATTTATTTTTTTGACATTTTAACTATTCTAATTTTGTTTGAAAATAGAGTTTTTCTAGATGAAAATTCATGAACTTTATTGAAAATATGTCTTTTTTGTAGGAAATTCATCTCTCGGGTTGAAAATTCACTTTAATTATTCCATTTTCTGTGGAAAAATTACATTTTTGTGATAGAAATGTAATATTTTTCGTTAAAAAATTATCTGTTTAGTAGAAAATTCAACTTTTTTATTTTTTGTTAAGAATTCATTTCTTTCATTGAAAAAAAACTGTTTAGTTGAATTTTTTTTATAGAAAATTCATCTTTTGGATTGAAAAATCCACTACTTGGACAATATTTCATATTTTTGGTTGAAAATTCATTTCTTTCCAGTTGAAAATTAATTTTTAATTGGAATTAAATTAATTTTTCTGAAAACTCGTTTTTTTTAAATTCTTTCTAAGTGAAGATTGAAATATTATATTTTTGGTCTGTACTTGAGACTTCATTTTTTTGTAGAAAATTGATTGTCTTAACTGAAAATTTAATTCTTCTGTTTCTTGTAAAAAAATATTTTTTTTGTTATAAAAAAAAAAATATTTTTGTTTGAAAATTCGTTTTTTTTTCGATTGAACATTTATTTTTCTGACATTTTAGCTATTCTAATTTTGTTTGAAAATTAATTTTTTTTTAAATTCATTAATTTTGTTGGAAGATTAATCTTTTGGGTGGAAAATTCAACTATTTGGTTAAAAATACATATTTTTTGGTTGAAGATTTCCTGTATTAGAGGAGATAACTTTGATCGATAATGTAGATTTCTATTTTTATGGTGTGTTTACAGATTTCTCTTCTGATTAATCGTTACCATCTCCGATGATAATACAGATTCCTAGTAAAATTGACTTGTATTAAAACATGAAATCTTGCAAGAGAAAGCGTATTCAGAAAAAGGATTCTTCCGATCTTTAGTGGTAGAGCACCTGACCGGGAATCAGCTGATTTGGAGTTCGAATCCCAGCGGAGCGAAAGGAGATCAATTTTCTGAATAAATTTAATCTAAAAAATTCATAATTTACAGCTCCATCTAGTCTGTAATGACGTTAAAGATTTTCTGTATTAGAGGAGATAACTTTGATCGATAATGTAGATTTCTATTTTCACGGTGTGTTTACAGATTTCTCTGCTGATTGATCGTTACCATCTCCGATGATAATACAGATTCCTATTAAAATTGACTTGTATCAAAAACATAAAATCTTGCAAGAGAAAGCGTATTCAGAAAAAGGATTCTTCCGATCTCTCCAGTAGCTTAGTGGTAGAGCACCTGACCGGCAATCAGCTGATCTGGAGTTCGGATCCCAGCGGAGCGAAAGGAGATCTTTTTTCTGAATAAATTTAATCTAACAAATTTTTAATTTATAGCTCCATCTAGTCTGTAATGACGTTGAAGATTTTATATATTAAAGGAGATAACTTTGATCGATAATGTAGATTTCTATTTTCACGGTGTGTTTACAGATTTCTCTGCTGATTGGTCGTTACCATCTCCGATGATAATACAGATTCCTAGTAAAATTGACTTGTATTAAAACATAACATCTTGCAAGAGAAAGCTTATTCAGAAAAAGGATTCTTCCGATCTTTTGTGGTAGAGCACCTGACCGGGAATCAGCTGATCTGGCGTTCGGATCCCAGCGGAGCGAAAGGAGATCTATTTTCTGAATAAATTTAATCTAAAATTTTTTTAATTTATAGCTCCATCTAGTCTGTAATGACGTTAAAAATTTTATGCATTAGAAGAGATAACTTTGATCGATAATGTAGATTTCTATTTTTATGGTGTGTTTACAGATTTCTCTGCTGATTGATCGTTACCATCTCCGATGATAATACAGATTTCTATAGTGAAATAAAAAAAGTTTTTTTTTACCGATCACAGTGAGATTGACTTGGAAGTTTCGAGTTGGCGAGTTTTTAAAGTCCACCCGACATCGGTAAATGCCCTCGTCATCGAGTCGCACGGCTTCGAGAGAAAGCGTAGCTGGCTTCGTGACTGTTACGAAGTAAGCTCTGGATTTCACGTCATTGTTTTCCGACCAGTTGAGGGCTTTGCTGAAAGCTCTTCCACGTACGTCGAAGCTGCAAAAGAAAATCGTTGCATTTTATGGAAAAAGTAGGAAAAACTTTGCCCTGCTGTCTCTTCTGGCTTGGCTAAGGGAGTCCTCAATGTCGATCTCTTCAAAAACTTTAAAAACTCACTCTAATGTCTCCTATTTCGCCCTATCTCGAGAGGGAATGTATGTGTTCGATTTATTCTTCCAGATTTATATTTATACCCAGCAGGATGGTCCAAAAAAGCATTGGAATTTTTTTCCTTCCAATTTTGATGCATATTTCCCGGAAATTTGTTTGAATCGACACAAAAATAAATCCATTTTTTTGTTTTGAAAAAAATGATATATAGAGGTGGCGCAAGCCCCATTAAATTTAATACGTATTTCCCATAAGAAAAAAACTAGGGTTTTGTAAATTTTATTCAGAATCAATATTAGCTAAATCGAGTTATAACTCGTTTCTCTTCAAAATTAGCCATAGAATATGAATAAAATATTTCTTTTTAAGTATCACCCCCATATGTCTGTTTTATAAGGTCCCAAGAAAACCCCATAAGTGAAAAATCGGGTTTTACGAGTTTTTAGGGCTAATTATGATTTTTTCTGTTTTTTAATGCAAATTGTTTAAACAATTTATTATTGTTTTGAGCATTTTTCTCTTAAAGTAGAGATAGAAAGTCGCGGTTTTTTAAAACAATTTTCACTTTTTGTCCAATTTTTAATTAAAGTGAGGTGAAATTAACTAATGTTAATAAAAATAATTGTGTAAATGAATTATTATAATTTTTAATGATATTCTCATTGAATAATGCTAGAAATTTTTTTTTTTTTAATTTTCAACTTTTGTCCACTTTTCACTTGGAGTGGGTTAATATTTAATTCATTTTATCGAAAATAATTGTTTAAACAATTTATTATCATTGTTAACAATATTCTCTTTACTTAATGGTAGAAAGTTAATGCCAAATAGTTGTGATTTTTTCTTAAATTTTCAACTATTTGTTTGTTGGAGTGACTCAATAATTTATTGAATTCAGCAAAAATAAATATTTAAACAAATCATTATTTTTTTTAACTATCTTCATGTATAATAATGCCAGATAGTTGCGGTTTTTTCTTATGTTTTTAACTTTTTCCCCATATTTCACTTAGAGCAAGGTAACTATTAATCAAATTTATCAGTCCTATTTGTTTAAATGAATTGTTATTATTTATAACTATCCTCTCCTATAGTAATGCTAGAAAGTTGCAGTTTTTTCTCAAATTTTTTTATTTCTGACCACTGTTCACTTAGTTAGGTGATAATTAATGAAAGTTAACAAACATCATTGTTTAAATAATTTATTAATGTTTAAAACTATCTTCTTTCAGAGTAATGCTAGAAAGTTGCCGGTTTTTCTGAATAGATTGTTGAAAAAAAATTCTTTCTATTATTTATTTATTATTTGTTCATAAATAAAAAGCCAAGGTAAAGGTAAAAATTTCAGAAAAAACCGCAACTTTCTAATAATTATCTAAGAGAAGATGGTCATAAACAATAATAAATTGTTTACACAATCATGTTTTTAAACTTGCATTAATTATTACCTCACTAAGTGAAAAATTGACAAAAAGCACTTATTCAAGAGAAGATATTTGTAAACAATTATTATTTGTTTAAACAACTATGTCTG
Organism: Andricus quercusramuli; assembly: GCA_932178445.1. Taxonomy (NCBI): domain Eukaryota; kingdom Metazoa; phylum Arthropoda; class Insecta; order Hymenoptera; family Cynipidae; genus Andricus; species Andricus quercusramuli. The sequence goes on along the minus strand of CAKNXH010062958.1, from coordinate 12,306 downwards.
TCAAATTGCAATATTTATTACTTCACTAAGGAAAAAATGGGTCACAAGTTAAAAATTTCAAAAGAAACCGCAAGTTTCTTGCATTATTAAAATTTAATATTATTAACAATAATCATAAATTGTTTAAAAAATTAATGTTGGTAACTTTCATTAATTATTTACCCTACTGAAATTAATAAATGGACAAAAAGGGGGAAATTAGTGAAAAAATTTAAATTTTGTAGCATTATTCTAAGAGAATATTATTAACAATTATAATAAATTATTTAAATAATTATTTTCATTAACGCTTATCAAGTATTACCTCACACTAATTGAAAATTGGACAGAAAGTAAAAAAATTCTTCCTTTGGTTACAGAAATTCAACTATTTTGTTGAAAATTCAATTATTTTGTTAAAGTCATCTGTTTTTGTCTTAAATTTAACTTTTTGTTGAAAATTCATCCATTGGGATTGAAAGTCATTTTTATTCTTTGAAAATGATCTTTTTTATTCATAATTCACAATTTCATGTTAAAATTCAACTTTCTTCGCAAAAAATTCGTCTTTTTGCCTCCCAATTTTAACTATTTGGCACTATGGTAAGTTAAGTTTTAATACGGGCGGGAAGCCCATGGAGAACTCCCCTGGCGCTCAAGCTATAAAGCCTATTGTACCACTATTTGGTACTAACTTTAATTAAATTTTTGGAAAAATATCTTTTTCTCTTTTAAGAATATTGATATATTTTGTTGAATAATCGTTTCATTTTTCCTGAAAATTAATTTTTTAACTGAAAGATCAACCATTTCATTTTTGGTTGAAAACTGATATTTTTTGGTTCAAAATTCGTCTTTTTTAATTGAAAATTCGAGTACTTGTTTGTAAATTTATATATATTATTAATAATTCATTTTTTGTTCTAGAAAAACTATCTTCTTGATTAAAAAAGCTACTCTTTGGTTAAAAATTAAGCGCTTTGGTTGAATGCTGAAACCTTTTCTTGATAATTTATTTGTTACGTGAAGATTCATAATTTTAGATGAAAAATCTTTACTGGTTGAAAATTTATTGGTCTCGTATTTAACTTTTTATTCTTCATTCTGAGAGTTCCCCCTCCCATTGCTATCCCACCCCTACTTTTCCTACATTCTCCTAATTCCCCTTCCCTCACTTCTCACTTCGCTTTCCTTCCCCAGCATCTTCCTCCTTTACTTCCCCTTCTCCTTTTTTCTTTGCCTAAAACTCCTCTTTCCTTTCCCCTGCTCCCTTTCCCCAGCCCTTTCTTCCCTTCCCCGACTCAGCTTCATTTCTAATTATTCACCCTAATTCCCCTCACTTATACTCACTTCCCCTAACCCTACTCCCTTCATTACTTTTTACTTACCCTAGTTCCCCTCACATCATCTACACCATCTCTACGTATTTCCTCTCACTTCCCATACTTCTCCACTCATTTCCACTACTTTCCCGTCTTCTATTTACCCTTACCTCTAATTTTCTGTCACTAATTCCTCCAAGTTCCCCTTCCCTTATTTTGCCTCACTTCCCTTACTTTCCCTTTCCTCATTTCCTCTCCCTTCACCTACTGGTCATTCCCACTTTTTCCCTCGCTTATCCTACTTCCCCTCCCCTCATTTCTCCTAATTTTACTCCCCTGATTTCTGCACACTTCTGCTACTTTGTATCATTTGATTCACCCTATTTTCCCTTTCTTCATTTGTTCCCACTCCTCCGCCCCTCATTCTACCTCACTTTCTCTATTTTCCTTCCCCTGACTTTCTCCACTTCTCCTACTTCCCCTCCCCTTATTTCCTCTATTTCCACGCCCTGATTTCCCCCACTTTTCCTCTCCTAGTTTCCCTTACTTTCCCCAATTCCTCTTCACTCATTTCTCCTCACCTCCTCTACCTTCACTACCCCGATTTCAGAAAATTTCGATTTTTAGACCAAATTTGATCAGTTTTTGACTTTTTTGAACTTTTCTGACGTTTTTCGGAAGTGAACTCAAAGATCTATCAGTATCAAGGAGAAAACATCAAATATCAATATTTATTTAGATAATGCAACACGTCAAAATTCATAAATCTGCATATTAATTATTCATTAAAAATTGTAAATTTTGATACAAACTTCAAGTTACCCGTGCAGAGTCATTGCAAAATGTACAATTTTTTGCAATCCTTTATTAAAACTGCGGTTTCATAGAGATATGTAAATGTAAGATATGTGGATATAAGATATGCAAAGAGATATGAAAACTTCCTTTTTATAGAACGCTGCGGTTTGTCGTAAAATTTTTTTCCTACTAGGGTTATCCATAGATTGTTTAAAAATCTATTTTAATTTTAGAAGTATTTTATATTCTATTCGTCGATTTCCAGTTTCTAAATAACACTCTCTTTCACAATTTCAGAGAATGGAAACAAAAAACAATTGAAACACGTTTCAATTTGAAAAGGTCTCTTCTGTTATAGGAATGCTCTAAAGCACCTATGTCTCTTTTCACAGAGTGGAGTGTCCGAGTTGGTTTTTTTCACAATTTTTTCCGGAAAACATACAACATATAGTACTTTATTTTAGGTCGCGACCTGAAAGCTCGAGAGTAGAATCCATTGATCGTCGGTAACAAAAGGTCAAAGAATTGTAACTCTCTGCAGGTGGGGGCTGTATTTATCTTCTTCTCCGTTCCCTGCTACGTGATCCTACTTTCTTATTGATTGAGCTGTATGAGTGGCATAAGAACTCTTTTAACTTTAAGTGTCTTTAGTAAAAATTCAATAATTTTTAATTCATCCATTCATCAAACTGTTTCTTCAGACTTTTTACGAATTTGGGATTCTTTTTTCTTTACTGAAAAAAGCTTAGCTTACAAATTTGTTATCTCAGATGAAAAATGACAAAAAACCGTAATTTTTAGGGTTTCGTAGCCCGTCTTACTTTTTTCGCGAAACTCGAGATGAGATTCAAGACGACGTTCGAGACGAGATTTGAAACAATATTGAAGACGAGATTCAAGATAAGATTTGAGAAAATATGCGAGACGAGATCCAAAACGAGATTCAAGATGAAAGTCAAGTCGCGTGTCTAGACAAGATTTTAAAAGAGGCTCGATACGTGATTCGAGACGAGACGAGAGTCGAGAAGAGATTCAAGAAAAGATTCAAGATGAAATTCAAGACGCGTGTCTAGACAAGATTTAAAACCAGGCTTGATACGTGATTTGAGACGGGATGATATTCGAGAGGAGACGAGAGTCGAGAAGAGATTTAAGAAGAGATTAAAGAGAAGATTAAAAAAAATTTCAAGACGAGATTCGAGATAATATTCAAGACGAAATTCAAGATGAGACGAGATTCGAGAAGAGATTCAAGAAGATATCAGAGAAGAGGTTTGAAACGAAATTTACGACGGAATTCCAGACGAGATCCTAGACAAGATTCAAAATGAGAGTTGAGAAGAGATTCATGGAGATATTAGAGAAGAGATTCGTGAGGAGATTCAAGACGGGACTCGAGACCATATTCAAGACCAGGTCCAAGCTAAGATTTGGGACAAGATGATATTCGTGAAGAGATTCAAGAAGATATTAGAGAAGAGATTCGAGAAAATATTAGAGCAGAGATTTGAGAAGAGATTCGAGAAGAGATTCGAAAAGAGATTCTAAAAGATATTAGAGAAGAGATTCGAGACGAAATTCCAGACGGAATTCGTGACAAGATTCGAGGCGGAATTCTAGGCGAGATTGGAGACAAGTTTCGGAAGCGGATTTAAGACAATATTCAAGACGAGAGTCAAGACAAGATTCAAATGGAGATTCAAAAGGAGATCTAAGACGAGATTCAAGATGAAATTCGAGACGCGTGTCTAGGCGAGATTCGGGACGAGATCCGAGAGGAGATCCGTGACGAGATGAGATTCAGGAAAAAAATCGAGAAGAGATTCGAGACGAAAGTCGAGAAGAGATTCAAAAATATATCAAAGAAGAAGTTCGAAAGTCGAGTCGCGTGTCTAGACAAGATTCAAAACGATGTTCGATACGTGATTCGAGACGAGATGATATTAGAGACCAGAAGAGAGTCGAGAAGAGATTCGAGATGAAATTCAAGACGCGTGTCTAGATGAGGTTTAAAACCAGGCTCGATCGTGATTTGAGACGAGATGATATTCGAGATGAGACGAGATTCGAGAAGAGATTCAAGAGGAGATTCAAGATGAAATTCAATACGCGTGTCGAGACAAGATTTAAAACCAGGCTTGATACGTGATTCGATACGGGATGATATTCGAGAGGAGATGAGAGTCGAGAAGAGATTTAAGAAGCGATTAGAGAGAAGATTGAAAAAAAAGTCAAGCCGAGATTCGAGATAATATTCAAAACGAAATTTAAAATGAGACGAGATTCGAGAAGAGATTCAAAAAGATATCAGAGAAGAGGTTCGAAACGAAATTTACGATGGAATTCGAGACGAGATCATAGACAAGATTCAAAATGGATTTAAGGCGTGTGTCTAGACATGGTTTGAGACGAGACTTGGAACAAGATTCGAGACGAGACGAGAGTAGACAAGAGATTCATGAAGAGATTAAAGAAGAGATTCGAGATGAGATTCAAGACGAGATTCGAGACAATATTTAAGACCAGGTTCAAAAAAAGATTCGAGACGAGATGATATTAGAGACAAGACGAGATTCGAGAAGAGCTTCAAGAAAATATTAGAGAAGTGATTCGAGAAGATATTAAAAAAGATATTAGAGAAGATATTAGAGAAGATATTAGAGAAGAGATTTGAGACCAGATTCAAGACGAAAGTCGAGACAAGATTCAAGGCACAATTTCAGGCAAGATTCAAGATGAGTTTCGAAAGCGGATTTAAGACAATATTCAAGACGAGAGTCAAGGCAAGATTCAAGACGAGACTCAAAATGAGATCCAAAACGAGATTTAAGATAAAATTCGAAACGAGTGTCTAGACGAGATTCGGGACGTGATTCGAGAAGAGATGCAAGAAGATATCAGAGAAGAGGTTCGAGACGAAATTCACGACGAATTTCGAGACGAGATCCTACGCAAGATTCAAGATGGAATTCGAGTCGCGTTTCTAGAGGCATGATTCGAGACGAGACTCGGGACAAGATTCGAGAAGAGACGAGAGTTGAGAAAAGATTCAAGAAGAGATTGGAGAAGAGATTAGAGAGGAGATTCAAGAAGAGGTTCGAGACAGTATTCAAGACCAGGTTCAAGTTAAGATTCGAGACACGATGATATTCGAGACGAGACAAGATTTGAGAAGAGATTCAAGAAGATATTAGAGAAGAGATTCGAGAAGAAATTGGAGAAGATATTAGAAAAGAGATTCGAGAAGATATTGGAGAAGAGATTTGAGAAGATATTAGAGAAGAGATTCGAGACAAAATTCAAGACAAAAGTCGAGAAAAGATTCGAGACACAATTCTAGGCGAGATTCAAAACTAGTTTCGAAAGCGGATTCGAGTCAATATTCTAGATGAGAGTCAAGGCAAGATTCAAGACGAGATTCAAAAGGAGACCCAAGACGAGATTGAAAATGAAATTCGAGACGCGTGTCTGGACGAGATTCAGGACGAGATTCGGGAGGAGATCCGAGACGAGACGAGATTCAGGGAGAAATTCAAGAAGAGATTAGAGAAAATATTTGAGACGAAATTGAAAACGAAATTCAAGACGAGATTCAAGAGAAAATTCGAGACGCGTGTTCAGACAATATCCAAAACGAGGCTTCATACATGATTCGAAACAGGATGATATTCGAGACGAGACAAGACTCGAGAAGAAATTCAAGAAGAGATTAGGGAAAAGATTCGAGAAGAAATTCAAGAGGAGATTTGTGATAATATTCAAGACGGAATTCGAGATGAGACGATATTCGAGAAGAGATTCAAGAAGATATCTGAGAAGATGTTCGAGACGAAATTCACGACGAAATTCGAGATGAGATCCTAGACAAGATTCATGATGGAGTTCAAGACGCGTGTCTAGACATAATTCGAGACGACGCTTGGGACAAGATTCGAAATGAGACGAGAGTTGAGAAGAAACTCATGAAGAGATTAGAGAAAAGATTGGAGAAGAAATTTAAGAGGAGATTCGAGATAATATTCAAGACGGAATTCCAGATGAGACGATATTCGAGAAGAGATTCAAGAAGATATCTGAGAAGAGGTTCGAGACGAAATTCACGACGAAATTCGAGACGAGACTTGGGACAAGATTCGAGATGAGACGAGAGTTGAGAAGAGATTCATGAAGAGATTAGAGAAGAGATTTGAGAGGAGATTCAAGACCAGGATCGAGACAATATTGAAGACCAGGTTCAAGCTAAGATTCGAGACGAGATGATATTCGCGACGACCTGCTATTCGAGACGAGACGAGATTCAAGAAGAGATCCGAGAAGATATTAGAGAACAGATTTGAAAAGAAAGTCAAGACGAAATTCGAGAGAAGTGTCGGGGCACAATTCTAGGCGAGATTCAAGACGAGTTTCGAGAACAAATTAGAGATAATATTCAAGGCGAGAGTCGAGACAAGGTTCAAAACGAGATTCAAAATGAGATCCAAGACGAGATTTAACATGAAATTCGAGACGCGTGTCTAGACCGGATTCGAGACAAGACTCGAGACGGAATTCGAGACGAGGTTAAATTCGAGACAAGATCAAGACGAGATTCAAGATGAGACTCGAGACGCGTGTCTAGACGAGATTCGGGACGAGATTCGGAACGAGATCCGATAGGAGACGAGATTTAGGATAAAATTCAAGGAGAAATTAAAGAAGAGATTCGAGACGAAATTGGAAACGAAATTCAAGACGAGATCTAAAAAGAGATTCAGGACGAGATTCTAGGCGAGACTCGATATGAGATCTGAGACACAGGAGATTCGAGACGAGAGTCAAGAATAGATTCAAGAAGGGATTAGAAAAGAGATTCGCGATGAAACTCAAGACAATATTCAAGACCAGGTTCAAGCTAGGATTTTAGACGAGATGATATTGGAGACGAGACGAGATTCGAGAAGAGAATCGAGACGAAATTCAAGACAAAATTCGAGACGAAATTTGAGACAATATTCGAGGCACAACTCTAGGCGGGATTCAAGACGAGTTTCGAGAGCGGATTCGAGGCAATATTCAAGACGAGAGTCAAGGCGAGATTCAAGACGAGATTGGAAATGAGATACAAGACGAGATTTAAGATGTAATTCGAGACGCGTGTTTAGGTCCGATTCGAGACGAGACTCGGGACGGAATTCGAGAGAAGACCATGACGAGATTTAAGATGAGATTCAAGACGCGTGTGTGGACGATATTCGGGAGGAGATCCGAGACGAGACGAGATTGAAGAAAAAATTCGAGACAAAATTGAAAACGAAATTCAAGACGAGATTCAGGAAAAAATGAGATAAGATTTGAGACCCAAGAAATTCGATTCAATAAATAATTATTATAAACAAATTCATGAATTATGACTTTAACCAGGGTAATGATTTAATTAAGGATTTGTTAGCTCATTTCAATAATTGATTTTCCGATTCTAATTCCATTAGACTTTTTCCAGTTCAAGAGAGAAGCTTTGAAATACCTATAAATTATTTATTCACGTTATTAACTTTCGATTGAATAAAGTCCGGCGAATTCGGTATATAATGAGGATCAGTATTTCGGGCTTTAGATATCGGAAAATGTATTGATAAACTTTTGAAGATACAATTAGATTTTCCCGTTCATTAAAGTGGGTCAACAGCTCAATATAATATTTAAATTCATACTTTACTTGTCGTTTTCCTAACGATTACTCAGGCTTATTAATTATTATCATTCAGAGTGGCACTTTAAGTAACTGCCAAGAATAATCGGGGATGCCATACAGTCACTTTTAGCCAATTTTTTTCTCAAATCACTTTTTAGTAACTTTTTAAAGATAAAGTCACAAGTCACTATTTAAATTAAAAATATCACTTTGGCCTCTGCATATCTTTTTTTGAATTTTTTTCAATTCTTTCAAAATATTTAAGGGATTTTTTAAAGATTCCAAAATTTTTTTAGTAGATTTTAATAATTTGAAGGGATTTTAAAGGATTATCAAGATTTTTTGGGATATTTTTTAAAACTTTAAGGAATTTGCATGATCCTAAAAAGTTTCATGGTATTTTAAAAGATTTAACAGTTTTTGTAATAAAATTTTTAAGAACTTTGCAATATTTTAAGAGATTTCGAAAGATTTGAAATATTTTAGGGAATTTTGAAAGATTTTAGTGCATTTTGAAGAGACCAAAAAATTTCTAAAGAATTTTTACGATATTTTTAAGATATTTTGAAAGCAATTGAATTTTCAAAAGTTATAAAAAATTTCAAG